>JAABKJ010000240.1:0-55026 GCA_011634705.1 Andricus grossulariae
AAAAAAGGAATAACTTTTTACGATTTACAGGTAAATAATTGTTTATATAAATAAAAATTGTTATAGTTTCTATTTGTAACGTTCACGTTATAATTTTCTAGATAGTCATATCCAAAGTGAGTCAAAGAAATCAACTGGAAGAGAGGGTGGTGGGCCATACTCTTCTAAAACTACTAACATTTGTTTTGGCAATAAGTATGGTGCCAAGACTCCAATCAAATACGAAATTGATGATACTTTGGACATCAAGGATGAAACCACCCAAGGTATGACTATTTTGATTCAATTTTCTTCGATGAAACTATAAAAGAGCAACTGTATATTAAATTTTGTTATATTTTCAGCTCTAGAGACAGTTACAGTCCAGGAACGGAATGAGGCAAAAGAGTCCAAATTTTGTACCGTATATATAAGAGAAGATAATATTTTGCAGGTTAAGCCCAAACCGCAGACCCTAAAGAAGCAGGAAATTCCGGAATTAAAACAGGAAATACAATACACTTGCAAAAAGTGTGCTCGAACCTATAAAAAGAAATCTTATATGATTTATCATCAAAAATTCAACTGCGGTGTCATGCCGCAATTCAGTTGTAAATTCTGCGATAAAATATTTAAACGAAAATATGTCATGAATGCCCATGTAGATCGCGTGCATCGCAACACAAGCTCAAAGGCGTCGCTATTGAAGCATAAATGCGACAAATGTTCTCGTAGTTACAATTGGCTGTATGATTTAACTCGACATAAACGTGTAGATCATGCATCAGTCGTACCACAATTTTTCTGTGATTCTTGCGAGTATAAAACGAATATGAAAAGAAATTTGTCAAAACACATTACTTCACGACACTTGCAGACATCCAAATCAAGGAATGAATGCGACAAATGCGCTCGAAGTTATGCTACTTTAGGTGGTCTAAACCAACATAAACGTTTAGAACATGCGAACATCAAACCACAATTTGCATGCAATTTTTGCGAATATAAATCGAAAATGAAATGTATCTTAGTAGCACACATAAATTCACGTCACTCGCAGGCATCGAAAAGCAGTTATAATTGCGAAGAATGTTCTCGAAGTTACAGATGGTTAAGTGCTTTGAGGCGACACAAAAGTTTAGAACATGCAACAGTCAAAACACGATTTATTTGCGACTACTGTGGCCACCACACAAATCAGAAAAGTAGCTTGTCAAGACACATTACTTCACGTCATCTGAAATAAAAATAACATACACCAAATATTAAACTATAGAACATTTCTAATATTGGTTACTACTATTACTTTTTGTGAAAGTCACTCCATAACATTTAATTTTATTTTTTGAATATTCCAAAAGAGAAAATTTACTCTCCATCGATATCGGCATGACTTGATTTTCTTCAATGTAACATTTCTTATTAAACGTTTTATTTATTTGTATAAAGTCTGTATATGATAAGGTATAGATTGCCGACCAACTTTTTTTGTGATTGTTACAAACAAGTGTTAACATGTCACAAATAAGTAAAGTTAATTAACATCTATATATAATAACGTGTATATATTTACTATTCAAAAACGAGTCATACATTATTTAATATATATGATTTATTATTTACTATGAAAAACTATTGCATATTATATGTTAACGAAAATATTCTATTCTGAGACAATAAATTATCAATTTGTCTAAGATTTAGATACTTCATTTTTACTTAATATCGTAATCTAATTTTTGCTGTATGAAACTTTTGTGATTGTCCATCTTCTGAATGATCTAAATAGTGCAGGCGTTCACCTAAATTTTGTCCAAGTAGAATACAGGGATATCCTTCCGAAAAGTGCACCCAATAATATTGACTTGATACTTGGGCTAGGGACTCCATCTAGACCCTAGTTGAACGCACTTAAATGATTTTTGGTGAAGATCAATATAAATTAAGTTATTAGTAATTTTGACTTTTTTTAAATTAGTTTTTTTTTCAAAATATCGAAAAATATTGATTTTGAAAAAAAATGTTGTTTACAAAAGTTTTACATCACGTCGAAACACATATGTTTTAAATTCATATTTTTTCCTAAATTTAATATTTTTCGGGAAAAATGACAAAAATGAATTTTTAGATTGTTTGTTCGAAAAGGAGTTCGGCGGGAGTTGGTGAAGAGGTGTGGTTCACATCCACTCACGCCGATCCTCTTTTCCAACGGCCAAAAAAAGCTGCGCGTCCTAATCTTGGGCATTTTAAATGGTCCACACTCCCTCCCATCACTTATACCGAGGCCTTTTCCAACGCTCCCTTTTCAAACAAATAAAAAATCTGAAAATTCATTTTTGTCATGTTTCTTGAAAAATATTAATTTTATAAAAAAAAGTATGAATATAAAAAAATGTTTTCCGACGAGATCCACAACTTTAGTGAACAACATATTTTTTCAAAAGTCAATATTTTTCGAGATTTTCAAAAAAGCTAATTAAAAAAAAAGTCAAAATTGTTAATAACTTTATTTATATTGATCTGCGCCAAAGATTCTTGTATTGCGTTCAACTAGGGTCTAAAAGGAACACCTAGGCAAAGTATCAAGTCAATATTCTTGAGTGAACTTTTCCGAAGTACACCCGAATACAGTCTGCTGTGGCTAATTATTGGTAATTGAGTCAAGTTTCACGTCATAATGTAGTGTATTGTGATTTTGTATGGGTGCTTAATTAAATCTATAACTTTAACTTTATGATTTTCTTTATCTAGATACCAAGAGTGAGTCGAAGAAATCAACAGCAAAACTAGTTAGCGTGCCGTATTTCTGTGCAACTGATCGCATTTCTTCTGACAATAACTCTGGTACAAAGATTTTAATTGAATAAAACCTTAACAAGAATTTGGATATCAAGTGAGCAATCAACTAATGTATGATTATTGCAAAGAAAACATCTTAAATAAAACTATAAAAAAGCAACTCCATATTTAATTTTGTTAAATTTTCAGTTCCAGATACAGTTACAGTCCAAACACAGAGTAAGAGACACGAGCCAAAATTGTGTACCGTAGATATAAGAGAAGAAGATATTGTGGATTTTAAGCCCAAACTGATTGTTCATCTTCTTAATAATCTAAATAGTACAGGAGTTCACCTAGAATTAAAATTACAGATGTATTAACGTGTGTATTTTTTCAATGTTATAACATTTAACAATGAAAATTACACATTCCATTTTTCCAGGTAGAAATTTCTTCGGAATTCAGATCGTTACGAAAAAACGAGAAGTTTTTATGTATAAAATATTAAATTAGGTTTATGGCAGATATAAAACTTCAAACTGATATATTTACGACATTTTTTAAATCTTAATACTGTATTCTTTTATAAGCTGAATTCCAAAGTAAATTTTGTCCAAGTGAATATAGTCTGCCGTGTGTATTTACTGTTATTTAAGTCAAGGTTTACTGCATGATCTTCTCCTTGTGTTTATCCTACCTCTTATTTTACTTTTTATTTATTCTTTGTTGAAAATTCGAATCTCCTTTAGAAATTGAAAACGAATGATTTAAAATTACATACAAAATATGTCCTCAAAGCCATTAGGTAGTGTAATTTGATTGTGTATGGGGGATTAATTAAATCTATATCTGATGCAAGATAAGGATTACAATCATCGGAAATGTGCTGTTGGTAACTATCATCTTTTAATTTTTTAGGTCTACTGGCCAAGACTGAATCAAAGACATCATCAGGAAGACAGCATGATGGCTCATATCCTCGTACAACTACTCAAATTTCTACTGGCAATGAGTTTGGTGCCAAGACTTCAATTAAATACGACCTTGATGACACCTTGGAAATCAAGGAAGAATTGATCCAAGGTATGACTATTTTAATTAAAATATTCTTAATGGAACTTCAAAAAATAAATTGCATATTACATTTTGTTAAATTTTCAGGTCCAGGGACAATTACAGCCAATAAAGAGAATGAATCAAATGAGTCAACATTTTGTACCGTATATATAAAGGAAGATGATATTTTGCAGAAAATGAAGGAATCAGAACAGGAAAAGAAGCACATATGTAAAAAGTGTGCCCGCAGCTATAAAAGGAAAAAGACTTTAAATGAGCACCAAAAATACAGATGCGATGTCAAGCCCCAGTTCTTATGTAAATTTTGCGCGAAACTATTTAAACGTAAAAATGACTTGCATGCCCATGTACATCGCATGCATCACAAGACAAGTGCACAGAAGTCGGTATTAATGCATAAATGCGACGAATGTTCTCGAAGTTACACTTTGCTTAGCAATTTAAATCGGCATAAACGTTTAGAACATTCAGTTGTCAAAACACAATTCATTTGCGACTATTGTGGCTACAAGACGAGCTGGAAAACTCACTTGTCAAAGCACATTACTTCTTGTCACTTATAGACGTTCATACGTCCATAACATGCAACAATGAAACCTCAATTTATTTGCGACTGTTGTGGCCACACAACGAATCAGAAACATAAGTTTGCATGAAATATGACTTTTCGTCATGCGTCGATTATCGGTAATATTTTAAACAAAAAGTTACGTATTGCTTCATTAAGGCCTGATATACTTGCGGGGTCACTTCCACAGTCCCACTGATCTCACAACATGCAAAATAGACCGTATCCCACCTACAAAAATATATACAATGTAAGTCACACAACCCCTTCAAGTGACAGTATAAACAGAGCCTAAAGCTCATAATTTTTTAGAAAATTGTCGCGGTTCATTAATATCATGGTCAATGGAATATAGAAAATCCTGCATAAATAAAAATTATTGATGGTTATTAGTATTAAGAATTTTTTCTGTTTCTTCCGCGTGACACGCCTGATAGAATAAGTCTTACAAATTAATTTTTTACGTATATTAAAAACAATTGGAGTCTAGCAACATTAAAGTAATGATTTTTATCAAGCTTTTTAATGTAAATTTGTATCTAGAAGACTGTATTTTCTGGAATTATTGACCCTCTCCTTTACAATTTTATTTTTGTGGCTTACGACCCTGTGCTACTAGATGGACAATATAATACTTTATTAATGTGCTATTCATTGGTATCTCCATGTTAAAATCTCTAATCTGAGGTTAGCAGTATAAACTCTCCAATCTCGTTTTGCGTTGGCACCTAATGCAGATTGAAGAGTATAGCATAGAGGTACCGATTTGATCTGTATGATTTATTATTTACCATGAGAGATTATTGCGTTTTCTGCTATGATATTATACATCAATAAATGGATTTTATTCTAAGACAATAAAAAAATATTTCTTCGAAGATTTGGATACTTTCTTTCAAACTAATATGTGGCATTCTACAATAGTCACGTATAGGGCCGTACAAATTCACAACATTTTAAGCCCTTTACGAATCTCAAGTTGGCGAGTGCCTTAAGCGCACGTGTTACGTTTTTTATTCAGACACCAAATTTACCCACTTACTATCACTTCCAGAAAGTAAGTATAATTCAAGCAGATAGAGCATACACTGAAATATGATTTCCCATCGAGACCCTCAAATCGATACCTTCATTCACACAAACGCGAACATCTCATAAACCAAAATCGACGAAGTGGCCCCTTTTCTTGCGGAGCGTAATATATATTAATTTCATATTTAAATAATGTGAATTCATAACACGCAAATTACATTTTTTATCCTTTCAGCTTGAGAAATTTTGTTGCGAACACAAGTAGTTATCCAAAGATGATATTGAAGAAAATACAGGGCAGTGGGTGGAGAGGCGTAGTCGCTTTCACAGAAACCTGCGTGTTATGAACAAACAAGGTTATCTTCAGCATATGTATTGATATGTGTTGATATGATAAGAATGTCGACAATAAAATTAAAAATCGTCTCAGATTTAGGTACTTTATTTTAACTTACCGATATTAATTTCATTTTTACTGCATGGTGCTTTGGTCATTTTTGATCTTTTAAATGATCTAAATAGGGCAGGAGTTCACCTAGAAATATGATTACAGAAATATAAACATGTGAATTTTGTCTATTTTATAACATTTCAAAATGAAAATCAGACATTCCATTTTCCCATAGCAAGAACGTTTACCGAAAACAATCAGCCACGAGAAAAAAGAAATCTCTAGATAAAAAATATTGCATTGTTATATTTATTATATTCTTTTAATTTAAGTGCTAAATTCTTCTATAATGTAAATTCTTTGCGAATAAAATATAGTCTTCTGTGGATAATTACTGTTACTTGAGTCAAGTCCTGATTCTCGTGTATGATCGTGCATGATCCTAGTGCATGATGCTCTCTTTGTGTTCGTCCTTTTTTTTTTGGTGTGTTGAAAATTCGAATCTCCTTTTGAAATAGGAAACAAAGGATGTAAATTTATATCACATATATGTCATGAATGGCATTCGGTAGTGTAATGGAATTGGATACTTGTTATCAAGTAAATTTATATCTGCTGCAAAATAAGGATCAAAATCATCAAAAATTGATACATATTAGTAACTTTCACTTTATACTTTTCTAGATCAGCAGGATTCCAAGAGTGAATCGAAGACATCGACAGAAAGACTAGTTGGTGGGCCATATTCTTGTACAACTACTCCTATTTCTTCTGGCAATAAGTGTGCTGCCAAGACTTCAATCGAATACGATGTTGATGAGACTTTGGAAATCAAGGAAGAGATCATTCAAGGTATGGCTTTGGCAATTAAAATACCTTATATAAAACTATAAAAAAATCAACTGTATATAAAATTGTGTTACCTTTTCAGATATAAAGACAATTATAGTCCAGAAACAGAATAAATCAAATGAATCATCATTTTGTACCGTATATATAAAAGAAGATGATATTTTGAAGGTAAAACCCAAGCCGCAGACCCTAAAGAAGCAGGAAATTCGTGAATCAGGACAGGAAAAGAAGCACACATGTGAAAAGTGTGCTCGAACCTATAAAAATAAATGTCATATGAATTATCACCAGAAATTTGAATGCGGTGTTGTGCCACAGTTCAATTGTAAATTCTGCGGCAAGCTATTTAAACGGAAATCTGTCATGAATGCTCATGTAGATCGCGTGCATCACAACACAAGCTCGAAGACATTGGTATTGAAGCATAAATGCGACAAATGTTATCGAAGTTACAATTGGCTAGGAGATTTAGTTCGACACAAACGTTTGGTACATGCAGTAGACAAACCACAATTTTTTTGTGACATTTGCGGATTTAAATCCAATACCAAATATCATTTGGTAGTACACATGAATTCACGCCACACCCAGGTATCGAAATCCAGGCATGAATGCGACAAATGTCCGCGAAGTTACAATTGGCTAAAAGATTTGAATCGACACAAACGTTTGATACATGCAGAAGTCAAACCACAATTTATTTGCGATTTTTGCGGATATAAATTCAATACAAAATATCATTTGGTAGTACACATGAGTTTACATGACTCTAGCCTTACAAACGAATCACCAAAATCTATTTACAAGTGTGACAAATGTTCTCGAAGTTACAGTTACAGACGTGGGTTGAATGAGCATAAACGTTTAGAACACGGAGAAGTTCAACAAAAATTTACTTGTGATATTTGCAATTTCAAAACTAAATGCAAACAATACCTATCAAGACATATTACTTCAAAACATCTTAATAAGTAGTAATTATTGCGCACGCGAAATTTCAATCTTCAGAATGTTTAGGATACTTATTGAAATTCTTAAATACCTTAAATTACTTTTTGTGAAAATCACTTTATAATACTCAACATTACTTTCTGAAGTTTCGAGAAGTAGATTTACTCTGCATGAATTAGCGTTATTTGCTCTGTGTGATTTATTATTAACTATGCAAATGATTGCGTCTTATACTATAATATTATACATTAACGAATGGATTTCATTCTGAGACAATAAAACAATAATTTTTCCAAGACTTCGATACTTTCTTTTAACCTCATATACGACTTTCTGCAAGGAAAGGGTCCACTTTGTCGGCATGTAGTTACGTATAGGAGCACGTAGCCAGATATGTTCTCGTAATTTTAATCCTGTAGATTGATAAATGTGTCACCACGGAACTTTTGAACTTTAAACTTCGAAAATCCTCTTTTGGAGAAAAATATAACTACAGTTGGCGAGCACCATAAGCGCACGTCCTAAATTTTTTCTTCAAACACAAAATTTACACACTTTCGGTCACTTCTAGGACATACGTATAATTCAAGCAGATAGAGAATACATTGAAATATGATTTACCATCCAAACCCTAAAATCGATATCATTGACCTTCGTTCACAAAAACGCGAATATTTTTTAAACCACGATCGACAAAGTGGCGCCTTTCCTTGCGGAACTTCATTTATATTAATTTCATTTCCAAATCATATAAAATGATACCGTTATGATGTACATTACGATACAGCGGACAATCACTCTTCGCATTAAACCCCGCTGTATCGTAATGTTCAACATTACGATACTCTACGCCGTCTGTATTATTATTGATAGTATTTATTGATTACAAATCGACCCGCGCTTTTCGGCACATGCGCAGTTGAAAAAGTTGCTTCGAGCAAGCGCAGGGATACAAGGCCGGGGCAACCAATGAACGTCGCTTGATAAAAATAAACTGACGACTCACGGTAAAGGTGGGGGCCCCTCCAGCTTTAGAATAATTGATCGTGTACGTTTCAAGGCCTTTAGAAAAGGAGGAAGTTGACTGTATTATACGTTTTGTTTAGTTGGGAAAAGTATAGGTATGGGAAGCTATATTTTGATGATCAATTTGTTTTTGATATACTAGCTTCTGTGAACTACTCAGTGCCGATATTGAAGAAAATACGGGGCAGTGGGTAGAGAGGCATATTCGCTTTTACAAAAACCTGCGTGTTATGAACGAAGGAGGTTATCTTCAGTATATGTATTGCTGAATCTAATGTCAAATGGTGAAAAAATGAGATTAATTAGGTATTTCAAGTTGTGAGTGTTGACAAATAAAACTGTTGGTGTAATAAGAATGTTGACAATAAAATTAAAATTTTTCTGAGAGTTGGGTGCTTTATTTAAACTTACTATATTAATTGAATTTTTACTGTATGGTGCTTTTGTAATTTTTTTTCTTCCTAATGATCTAAATAGGGCAGGCGTTCACCTAGAAATATGGTTATAGAAATATAAACGTGAATTTTTTCAATTTCATAACATTTTAAAATTGTAATCAAACATTTTATTTTCCTATATCAAGAAAGTTTACCGAAAACAACAAACGGCGAGAAAAAAAGAAATCTCTGGATAAAAAATATCAAATTGATATATTTATAACATTCTTTTAATCCAAATTCTACATTATTATTTGATAATGTAAATTCTGTGCAAGTAGAATGCAGTCTTTTGTGATTAATTACTGTTAATTGAGTAAAGGTGTACTGCATGATCTTCTCTTTGTGCTCGCCCTATCTTTTTTTTGTGTGGTGAAAATTCGAATCTCCTTTTGAAATAGGAAACACAAGATTTAAATTTATATTACATATATGTCATCAAAAGCATTTGGTAGTGTAATGGAATTGGATATTTGTTATAAAGTAAATCTACATCTGATGCAAAATAAGGATCAAAGTCATCGCAAATTGTTGCATATTTGTAACCTTCACGTTATAATTTTCTAGATCAGCAGAATTCAAAAAGTGAATCGAAGACAACAACAGAAAGACTAGTTGGTGAACCATATTCTTGCACAGCTCCTCATAGTTCTTCTGGAAATAAGTCTGCTGCCAAGACTTTAATTGAATACGACGTTGATGAAACTTTGGATATCAAGGAAGAGATCATTCAAGGTGTGGCTTTTGCAATCAAAATACCGTACATAAAACTATGAAAAAGTAACTGAATATATAATTTCCTTACATTTTCAGATCAAGAGACAATTACAGTCGAGAAGCGAAATAAAACAAATGAGTCAAAATTGTGTACCGTAATTTTGAGAGAAGATGATATTTTGGCTGTGAAGTGCAAACCGCTGGGCCTGAAAGAGCTGAAAATACCAAAATCAAAACAGGAAATAAAGTACGCATGCGAAAATTGTGGTCAAACCTATAAAAAGAAATTTCATATGCATTATCATCAAAAATTTAAATGCAACGTTATGCCACAGTTTAGTTGTAAATTCTGCGACAAGTCATTTAAACGGAAATCTGGCATGGATACCCATGTAGGTCGTGTGCATCACAAGACAAGCTCAAAGAACTCTGTAATTATATATAAATGCGACACATGTGCTCGAAGTTACAAATCGCTGAAAGGTTTAAATCGACACAACCGTTCCATACATGCAGCAGTTAAACCACAATTTATTTGCGATTTTTGCGGATATAAATCGGATCAGAAATCTTGCTTGGTGAAACACATGACTTCACTCCACTCCAGTCGAATCAGAGACTTACCAAAATCTAATTATAAATGCGACAAATGTTCGCGAAGTTACACTTGGTTAGGTCATTTGTGTCGACATAAACGATTAGTACATGGAACAATCAAACCAGAATTTGTTTGCGATTTTTGCGGATACAAATTCAATTTAAAATGTAGTTTGGTAGCACACATTAAGTCACTACACTCTAGCCTAATAAATGACTCACCAAAATCTCGTTATAAATGCGATAAATGTTTTCGAAGTTACAGTTATGCACGTGGTTTGAATCAACATAAACGTTTGGAACACGCAGAAGTTGAACCACAATTTACTTGCGATTTTTGCGTATATAAAACAAATCGGAAAAATAGCTTGGCATCACACATTAATTGTCGCCACCCGCAGAAATCGAATTTAAGGCATTTAATTTAAGGCGACAAATGTTCGCGAATTTACACTTGTGTTAGTCATTTGAATCTAAACAAATGATCAGAACGTGCAACAATCAAACCAAAATTTACTTGCGCTGTTCGAGATTACAAAACTATGTGCAAAGATTACTTGCCAAATTCTATCACTTTAAAGCATCTCAATAAGTAAAAATTATGACGCATGCAAAACTTTAATATTTGGGATATTTCTCATACTATTTGAAAAAACTCTTCTGCACATAACATTAAATGCTTGTATGCCTTGAATTCATTTCGTGAAATACACTACATAATACTAAGTTGTACTTTCAGAAATTCCCAGAAGGTGCTTTGCAATCTTCGAATTCATTTATTTCTTTTGTTTAATTGGGAAAAAAGTAGGTATGGGAAGCTATATTTTATGATCAATTTGTTTTTGATTCACTAGCTTCTGTGAACTACTCCGTGACGATATTGAAGAAAATACGTAGCAGTGGGTAGAGACGCGTAGTCGCTTTTACAAAAACCTGCGTGTTATGAACGAAGGAAGTTATCTACAGTATATGTATTTGTCAGTGCCATGTCAAATGATGAAAAATTTAGGTTAATTAGTTATTTAAAGTTGTGACTGCCGACAAATAAATCTGTTTATATTATAAGAACTTTGACAATAAAATTAAAATTCTTCTGAGATTTAGGTACTTTATTTCAACTGACTATATGAATTTAATTTTTACTGCATGGTGCTTTTGTAATTTTTCATCTTCCTAATGATCTAAATAGGGTAGGGGTTCACCTAGAATTATGGTTACAAAATATAAACATGTGAATTTTATCAATTTTATAACATTTCAAAATAGAAATCAGACATTTTATTTTCCCATAGCAGGATAGTTCACCGAAAACAATAAGCGGCGAGAAGAAAAGAAATCTCTGGATAAAAAATATAAAATTGATATATTTATAACATTCCTTTAATCTGAATTCTACATTATTATTTGAAAATGTAAATTCTGTGCAAGTAGAATGCAATCTTTTGTGGTTAATTACTGTTAATTGAGTAAAGGTGTACTGCATGATTTTCTCTTTGTGTTCGTCCGATATTTTTTGTTGTTGTGAAAATTCGAATCTCCTTTTGAAATAGGAAACACAAGATTTAAATCTATATTACATATATGTCATCAAAGGCTTTTGGCAGTATAATGAAATTGGATATTTGTTATAAAGTAAATCTATATCTGCTGCAAAATAAGGACTCAAATCATCGAAATTTGTTGCATATTTGTAACTTTCACGTTATAATTTTCTAGATCAGCAGAATTCCAAAAGCCAATCGAAGACATCAACAGAAAAAATAGTTGGTGGGTCATATTCTTGTACAACTACTCATATTTCTTCTGGCAATAAGTCTGCTGCCAAGACTTTAATTGAATACGACGTTGATGAAACTTTAGAAATCAAGGAAGAGATTATTCAAGGTATGGTTTTCGTAACGTAAATATCTTATATAAAACTATAAAACAGCAACGGCATATATCATTTCCTTACATTTTCAGATCAAGAGACAATTACAGTTGAGAAGCGAGATACAACAAATGAGTTAAAATTGTGTACCGTAATTATGAGAGAAGATGATATTTTGGCTGTGAAGTGCAAACCGCTGGCCTTGAAAAAGCTGAAAATACCAAATTCAAAACAGGAAATAAAGAAGTACGCGTGCAAAAAGTGTGGTCGAACCTATAAAAAGAAATTTCATAAGAATTATCATCAAAATTTTAAATGCGGTGTTATGCCACAGTTTAGTTGTAAATTCTGCGACAAGTTATTTAAACGGAAATCTAGCATGGATGCCCATGTAGATCGCGTCCATCACAAGACAAGCTCAAAGAAGTCTATAATTATATATAAATGCGAAATATGTGCTCGAAGTTACAAATCGCGGAAAGGTTTAACTCAACACAAACGTGTAATACATGCAGCAGTCAAACGACTATTTATTTGTGATTTTTGTGGGTATAAATTCAATCAGAAATCTAACTTGGTAAAACACATGACTTCAATCCACTCTAGCCCAACAAGGGACTCATCAAAGTCTGATTATAAATGCGACAAATGTTCGCGAAGTTACAGATACGTACAAGGTTTGAATCACCATAAACGAGTAGAACATGTAACAATCAAACCAGAATTTATTTGCGATTTTTGCGGATACAAATTCAATTTAAAATGTAGTTTGGTAGGACACATGACGTCACTCCATTCTAGCCTAATAAATGACTCACCAAAATCTCGTTATAAATGCGATAAATGTTTTCGTAGTTACAGTTACGCACGTGGTTTGAATCAACATAAACGTTTGGAACACGCAGAAGGTGAACCACAATTTACTTGCGATTTTTGCGTATATAAAACATGTCGTAAAAATAGCTTGGTAAAACACATTAATTGTCGCCACTCACAGAAATCGAATTTAAGGCATTTAATTTAAGGTGACAGATGTTCGCAAAGTTACACTTGGTTAAGTCATTTGAATCTACATAAACGATTAGAACATGCAGCAGTCAAACCAAAATTTACTTGCGCTGTTTGAGATTACAAAACTAAGCGCAAAGATTACTTGTCAAATTATATTACTTCAAAGCATCTCAATAAGTAATAATTATGACGCATGCGAAACATCAATATTTGAGATATTTTGCATACTAATTGAAAAAAATCTTCTGCGCATAACATTAAATTTTGTGAAATTCACTACATAATACTCAGTTGTACTCTCGGAAGTTCCGAGAAGGTACTTTGCAATTCTCGCATTTATTTGTACATTTTGTTCAGTTGGAAAAAGTATAGGTATTCGAAGCTATATTTTGATGATCAATTTGTTTTTGATTCACCAGCTTCTGTGAACTACTCAGTGATAATATTGAAGAAAGTATGTGACAGTGGATAGAGAGGCGTAATCGCTTTTGCAAAAACCTGCGTGTTATGAACGAAGGAAGTTATCTACTGTATGTGTATTTGTGACTGCCCTTTCAAATGATGAAAAATTTAGATTAATTAGTTATTTCAAGTTGTGACTGCTGACAAATAAGGCTGTTGATATAATAAGAATTTTGTCAATAAACTTAAATTTTTTTTGAGATTTAGGTACTTTATTTCAACTGGCTGTATGAATTTAATTTTTACTGCATGGTGCTTTTGTAATTTTTCATCTTCTTAATGATGTACATAGGACAGGGTTTCACCTAGAAATATGGTTGCAGAAATATAAACATGTGAATTTTTTCAATTTTATTATATTTCAAAATGAAAATTACACATTTTATTTTACCACAACAGGAAAGTTCACCGAAAACAACAAGTAGCGAGAAGAAAAAAATGTCTGTTTGAACAATATGAAATTGATATATTTATAACATTTTTTTAATCTAAATGCTACATTATTTTAAAATGTAAATTCTGTGCAAGTAGAATAAAGTCTTCTGTGGTTAATTACTTTTAATTGAGTCAAGGTGTACACTGCATGTTTTTCTCTTAGTATTTGTTCTATATTTTTTGTGTGGTGAATATTCGAATCTCCTTTTGAAATAGGAAACGACAGATTCAAAATAATATTACATATGTTTCCTTAAATATATTGGGTAGTATAATGAAATTGGGTATTCGTTATTAATTGAATCTATATCTGCTGCAAACTAAGGATCAAAGTCATCGCAAATTGTTGCATATTTGTAACTTTCACGTTATAATTTTCTAGATCAGCAGAATTCAAAAAGTGAATCGAAGACAACAACAAAAAGACTAGTTGGTGGGCCATATTCTTGTACAACTACTCATATTTCTTCTGGCAATAAGTCTGCTGTCAAGACTTTAATTGAATACGACGTTGATGAAACTTTGGAAATCAAGGAAGAGATCATTCAAGGTATGGCATTTGCAATTAAAATGTCTCTAATGAAATTATAAAAAAGCAGTTCCATATTACATTTGGTTAAATGTTCAGTTCCAGAAACAATTAAGGTCCAGAAACGAAATGAAACGTACGAGGCAAAATTGTGTAATGTAAATGCAAGAGAAGATGATATTTTGGAGGGTTATCCCAAACCGCAGACACTAAAGAAGCAGGAAATTCAGGAATCAAAACAAGAAAAAAAGCACACATGTAAGAAGTGTTCCCGCAGCTATAAATGGAAACGCCATTTGAAGCGCCATCTAAAATACGAATGCGACGTCATGCCACAGTTCAGTTGTGAATTCTGCAGCCAACTATTTAAACAGAAAAGTCACATGAATGAACATATAGATCAGCTGCATCACAAGACCAGCTCAAAGAAGTCTGTAATTATACATAAATGCGAAATATGTGCTCGAAGTTACCAATCGCGGAAAGGTTTAACTCAACACAAACGTTTAATACATGCAGCAGTCAAACGACTATTTATTTGTGATTTTTGCGGATATAAATCGTATCAGAAATCTAACTTCGTAAAACACATGGCTTCACTCCACTCTAGCCAAACAAGGAACGCCCTAAAATCTAATTATAAATGCGACAAATGTTCGCGAAGTTACACATGGTTAAGTCATTTGAATCGACATAAACGATTAGAACATGCAACAATCAAATTAAAATTTACTTGCGCTGTTTGCGATTACAAAAATAAGCGCAAAGATAACTTGGCAAGACATATTACTTCAAAACATCTCAATAAGTAATAATTATCACGCACACGAAACTATCTTCAGGAAATTTAACATATTAATTGGAATCCTTAAATACCTTAAATTGCTTTTTGTGAAAATTACTTCATAATATGCAATATTACTTTCTGAAGTTTCGAGTAGGTAGCTTTACTCTGCATAGATTGGAGTTATTTGTTCTGTATGTTTTATTTTTTACTGTAAAAAGTGTTGCATTTTCTAATATAAAATTGTATATTGACCAATGAATTATATTCTGGGACAATAAAATAATAATTTTTGTAAGATTGCCATACTTTCTGTGCCCGCCAACTAATATTTTTAGATATAAATGGAAAATGAAAACAAAGAACATATATAAATGTTGATAATTTTATTCTATTAATTCTTGTTTTTCTGTCATAATTTTGAATTTAAAGTACCGAAGTTTCAATAAATGATTAATTATTATTTTTAAAAGAAGTGTGTGCTTATTTTCGACAACATATTAATGGTCCTTCGAGACTAATCAGAATTCAGCGCTAAGGAAATACTCGGACATTCTAGAGTAAAATTCCATTCAATTCCTTCAAGACATCCACATAATTCGTTACGGTAACTTAGCGGGAGGAAATTTTGTGAGAAGGAATATCCGTAAGTTTGACACTTTCAGATTTGAAAAGAACGATCAAAAGTATCTAGATCATATAAAAGCTGTAGAATCCTTGGTGTCTCCAAGTCGATTATTAGAAATTGTAAATTTATTTCAAGTGAGTAGAAATTAAGATTCCTTAGTAGAAAATGTAATAGATTTTTTCATCGTCGAAAAATCACCGAAACCATTAACCTCGACACGACATTATGAATCATATTCAATGTGTACAAGGTTAAGAGCTTTAAATGTCAGTATACACTCAAAATTTTCACACAAATCTGCTTTAAAAACTGAATTGAACCCTCTCAGTCTACATTGGGTATATCACACACAGACGATATTTTCGGCTCGCTGTTTTTACTAAAAAGTTGGTTCAGTTGTGTGAAAATATTTGTAGTATGTGTTGAATGCATCTTATTAATTTAAAAATATTCATTTTGGTGAGACTTTTGGCTATAGTTGAAAAAAATGTATCCTATACGTTAATTTGATCCGGAAGTGTAGGCTTTGAGGGCTAATCTCGCACGTAAGCAATTAGAAATTAAGAAAAAGTTTGTTATTGAACAGGAGGAAGTTTTAGCCTGTCAGGAAAACATTTTATCTCTGGAGATGGAAATCAACTATTTAAAATGTGCTGATTCCGTACTTGAAGATGTTATCAAAGCTAAAGAAAAACAACTGGATTTTGAATAAAAAGAATTCGAAATGAAGCAGAAGCTTCTGTCAGGTCAAGAAATGCTGATGGATCGAGAAGAAGCATTAGCGAAGCAAGCAGCAGCTATGTAAAAAGATTCTGTGGAGATGCATCTGTAGAGACGAAGTGAATGCAGTTTTAAATCTAACAGGAGACTGAAATTTAATCTTGGTTAGAAGAAGTTGATTAGCAAGGAAGGAAAGAAAATTTGGAAAACGTTAAAGAAGAATTATTTTCAGAGTCTCCAAAAATGAAACTTTTGAAACGAATAAGGGAGTGGGAGATTTGATCAGAAATTTAAATCGGATGATCGCACGTCAAACAATCAGAAGCGAATTAGGACAATTTGATAGATCTTCGATGCTACATTGGCCAGCATTTATATCACTTTATAAGTTCTCATCTGATTCATGTGGATTTCCACCTACAGAAAATATTGTTCTACTAGAAAAAAGCTTGACAGAGAAGCAAGATCAAAAGTGGAAATGCTATTGGTTACATCCAAGAATCCGGATGTGATTATTCAAATATTATATTCAATCTATGGAAACCCAGAACGCATCGTTCCATAATTGCTAAAAAGATTTCAAAAGTTGAAGAATTGAAAAGACTTTGACGACTTTAGTTGTTCAGTAAGGAACTATCGTTGCATAAAATGATTAATGATAAAGATTCAAAAATAGCAAATATCAATGCCACATATGAAGTTCAAGATGGAGTGATTTTGAAGATTATTCCAGTTCAACTTGAAGGGCCTAAAGGTGTTTTTCCCAGTTTCGCCTACCTAGGCGATGGAAGCACCACGACTCTCATCGACGAAGATTTCGCACAGAAGATGGATTAAGACGGTCCAAATTCTCCACTGTGCTGCAAATGGGCAGGCGAAATTGATCGATATGATAATACATCAAAAATTGTAAGCGCCGAAATTGAAGGCATTCATTGTGACCATTTTTTCAATCTTAGAAAAATTAGAACAGTGAAAAACGTAGGATTGCCCGAACAAAAATGGGACATCAGTAAATTGAAAACTAAAGATTCTCATCTAAATAACGCGAATATCTCAATGTCGGAAGGAGAGAAACCGATCATTTTAATTGGTCAAGATAATGCTGTTCTCTTTGTGTCTCGAGAAATAATTTAACCTTAAAAAGACACACCAATTATTTTAAAAACAAAGCTTAGATGGTTAGCTCCAGGTCCAGTTGAATCATCATCAAAAGGGGTTCACGGATTTCAGAATCCTACAGTCATGCTTCTGTGGTGCTCGATGAATGAAGAGAACCTACATGAAGAGGTTAAAACATATTTTACTCTGGAAATTTTCCGAATAACTGCCTCAAAATTCAACAAAGGTCAAAACATCGAAGAAGAGAGATCCATAAAGATTGCCAGTGGCTCACCGCGGACAATCGGAAAGAGAAATGGTTTCTTCCTCATTTTCCAGCAATTAACGTGAATAAGACTGGAAAAGTAAAACTTGTTCACGATGCAGCTGCAAAGGTAAATGGAAAATGTTTGGATGATATTATTCTTACTGGACCAGACTGGTTAATATCACTCTTCAACATAATTATCAACTTTAGAGCAAACAGGATAGCCTTTACAGCTGACATCCGTGAGATGTTTCATCGATTTTAGATTGCCGATGAAGATAGTTACACACAGTGCTTTCTTTTGCGGGATTTAAAGACAGATGAAAGGCCTAAGGTATATCGACTGACAGCTATGTTATTTAGAGCATCATCATCTCCATTATTAGCAAAATTTGTTGAAAATTATAACGCCAAACAATTCGAGGAAGTATACTCAGAAGCAGGAAACGCCATCATAACAAATCATTACGTAGACGATTACATTCATGAAGCACAAACTAAACAAAATGCAATAAAGCTGATACGAGAAGTCATATTTATCCACGCAGAAGGGGTTTTGAATTAAGAAATTTCGTTAGTAATTCTATGGAAGTTTTGAAGAAAATTCTCGAACACCTCGTGGCTAAAGATATGCTAACTGTCATGTATGCTAGCAATGGATAGCGAGTACTCGGAATTGATAGGAAGGCAACAAGAGACGAAATTATGTTCTTTCTGAACTTCTAAAATATAGATAAAGCAATTATCACATGTTCAAGAATACCTACGAAAAGGTAGGTGCTGAAAGAAGCAATGTTTTCGATCCGTTAGGGCTATTATCACCAATTACAATTGAAGTTCGAATTTTACTTCAGGGAATTTGGAAAGCTAATATTGGATGGGACAATGCAATAACTTGCAAAATGTTTAATACGTGGAAAAGATAGTTGAAAGAATTAATGGGAATCAAAGATTTGAAAATTCCCAGATTGCATTCATCAAAACTGCAGTGTATTTGCGAATTGAAGGTGAAAGTGGAGTTTACGTTGTTCAGTAGCTTCAAAGACAAGAGTGTCTCGTTTACGTGAGTTGACGATACCAAAACTGGAACTGTTAGGTAACAGGAGAAGCTTTTGAGTTAATAATGAACTCAAGAAATTTCTGGTCTGACAATAGCACAGTTCGACAATGGATGCAAACTGAAAATAAACTATCATGTTTTGTAGTATCTCGAAATGGTGAGACTTTAGAGTCGTCCAACCTCGAAGAGTATCACTGGGTTCCAAAAGATAAAAATGGGGCTGACGATTGCACAAGAGACGTCCCAACGAATAATTTTGACAGCAATAATAGGTGGTTCAAAGGTCCAGAATTCCTGAGGTTACCAGAAGAACAATGGCCGAAAATTTCATCGTCAAGACAGGACAGCGACGAAGAAATAATCAACGTTGTAACCACTGACCGCATCGATGATTCTCTTCCGGAAATTAAATCCTATTACATGTGGAAAAGGATTTTACGTATTACAGCGAGGGTGAAGAGATATATTGATAACGTAAGACTACCTGAACAAAATTGAAAATTTACTTCATTAGAAGTTAATGAATTGGAATGGGCTGAGCAAAAATGGTGGAAATCTGGTCAGAAATAATGTTTCCACAGGACTTTCAGAACATCAAAGCAAGAGAATTATCGAAAAAAGTGAAGAAGTACGGGAAACTAAATAGTCTCAACTAGTTTACTAGTCTCAATTGTCTGGAAATGCAAACAAAAAGACCGATTTGTTTAGATGGAAATCATCCATATGTTAAAGTGATGATAAAACATTATCACAAGTAGAACGAACATCAAGGTACTGAGACAGTAATCAACGAGCTACGAAAATCGTTCTGGATCACGAAATTATGTAGTTGCGTAAAAAAGATTTGCTTTAGTTGCATGATTTGCCAGAAAAAGGAATTCAAAAATTGCACATTCTCAAATGGGACTTCTACCAAAAGAACGATTTCGCATTTATGAAAAACTCTTTACGGCAACTGGAGTGGATTACTTTGGTCTCATTTACGTTAAAGTGGGTAGAAGAATCAAAAAACGATATGGTGTACTTTTGACTTATCTCGCAATTCGTGCAATTCACGTAGAAATAGCCCGATCATTGACAACGGATTCATGTACTATGTAGATTAACGATAATGGAACGAATTTGAAAGCAGCCAATCAAGAACTTCTAAACGCTTTAGAAGACATCGGCCAGGAAAGAATGAAAGAAGAAATTACAAGATTTAAAATCGAATGGAACTTCATCCCTCGTGCGTCTCCACATATGGAAGTATGTTGGGAAAGACTAATTGGATCCTTTAAACAGTTTGTTTTTTTTTTAACGTACTGTAAACGCGATTTTATAATAGAAGCATCCTACAAATGAAGTTCTGCAAACTTTATTTGCCGAAGCTGAATACGTTGTGAATAGTGGTCCACTAACGTACTCGTCAATAGATAGTAATAATCCTTCAAGTATTTCTCCGAAAGATATTTTGACAGGTAATTCTTTGGTAATTGAAACTCCTGGATTATTCACCAAAGATGACGAGATTACTCGAAATCTGTGGTGAATATCGCAATATTTAGCGGATCAATTTTGGAAGAGATGGTTACGAGCATATTTACCGACGTTTTTGAATAAAAGAAAGTGGAGAGAAGAACAACCAAGTATCAAAGAAGGAGATTTAGTTCTCATACAAGACAAGGACTTAATTCGAGCGTCATGGCCGCTAGGATTTGTGATAAAGACGTTTCCTGGAAAGGATAACGTGTAAAAGTTGCAGACGTCAAAACTGTCAATGGAATTTATCGTCGTTCAGTGACTAAACTACACCCGTTACAAGTTTTGTGATGAATAAGGAGTCATCACGGGGAGGACAATATGCCCGCCAACTAATATTTTTAGATATGAATGGAAAATGAAAACCAAGAACATATATAATTGTTAATAAGTTCTTTCCATTGATTCTTGTTTTTCTGTTACAATTTTTTATTTAAACTACCGAAGTGGCAATGAAGGATTGATTATTATTTTTAGAAGACGTGTGTGCTTATTTTTTACAGCAGTAATCATTTTTGTAAGATTTCGATACTTTCTTTTGAGTTGATGTATTCATTTAATTTTCACATCATGGTGCATTTGTGATTATCGACATTCTTACTCATCTAAATAGTGCAGGGGTTCACCTACAGAAATATAAATACATCAATGTTTACTATTTTATATCATTTCAAAAAGAAAATTACACATTTTATTTTCCCATAGGAAGAAAGTTCAGCGAAAACAACAAGTAGCGAGAAGAAAAGAAATCTCTGTATAAAAAATATCAAATTGATATATTTATAACATTCTTTCAATCTAAATGCTACATTATTTCATAATTAAAATTCTGTGCAAGTAGAATAAAGTTTCTGTGGTTAATTACTGTTACGTGAGTCAAGGTGTACTGCATGAACTTCTCTTTGTGTTCCTCCTACCTTTTTTGTGTGGTAAAAATTCGAATTTCCTTTTGAAGTAGGAAACAAAGGTATAAATTTATATTACACACACACACGCGGGACACGGAATGCGTGTGACACACATGTATATATTTACACAAATATGTGGAACATTGTGACACACGTGTGTGTGTGTCCTTAAAGCCATTAGATAGTTGAATGGAAGTGGGTATTTTGTATTAATTTAATGCATAACAAGGATCAAAGTCATCGATAATTGTTGCATATTTTTAACTTTCACCTTATAATTTTCTAGATCAGCAGAATTCCAAGAGTGAATTGAAGACAAAAATAGAAAGACTTGTTGGTGGGCCATGTTCTTGTACAACTACTCATATTTCTTCTGAAAATAAGTCTGCTGCTCAAACTTTAATTGAATACGACGTTGATGCGACTTTGGAAATTAAGGAAGAGATCGTTGAAGGTATGGCCTTTGCAATTAAAATACCTTATATAACACTATAAAAAAAGCGACTGCATATAACATTTCCTAACATTTTCAGATGAAGATACAGTTACAGTCCAGATGCGAAATAAGACCAATGAGTCAAAATTGTATACCACAATTATGGAAGAAGATGATATTTGGGCTGTGAAGGGCAAACTGCTGCCTCTAAAAGAGCTGAAAATTCCGAAATCAAAACAGGAAATAACATACACATGCAAAAAGTGTTATCGAACCTATAAATATAAAAAGGGTTTGACTTTTCATCAAAAATTCGTATGCGGCGTTATGCCTCAGTTCAGTTGTGAATTCTGCGGCAAGCTATTTAAACGGAAATCTGTCATGAATGCCCATGTAGATCGCGTGCATCTGAACACAAGCTCAAAGACGTTGGTATTGAAGCATAAATGTGACAAATGTGCGCGAAGCTACAATTGGCCAAGAGATTTAACTCGGCACAAACGTATCGTACATGCAGCAGTCAAACCACAATTCATTTGCGATTTTTGCGGATATAATTCGGATCAGAAATCTAACTTGGTAAAACACATGACTTCACTTCACTCTAGCCGAACAAGAGACTCACCAAAATATAATATTGAATGCGACAAATGTTCGCGAAGTTACACTTCGTTACGTCATTTGAATCGACATAAACGATTAGTACATGCAACAATCAAACCACAATTTACTTGCGCTGTTTGCGATCACGAAACTAGGCGTAAAGATAACTTGTCAAGACATATTACTTCAAAACATCTTGATAAGTAATAATTATTACTCACGCGAAACTTTAATCTTTAGGAAATTTAGCATACTAATTGAAGTCCCTAAATATCTTAAATTACTTTTTGTGACAATTAATGCATAATACTCAATATTACTTGCTGATGTTCCGGGATGGTAGCTTCACTCTGCATAGATTACCGTTATTTGTTCAGTATGATTTATTGTTTACTATAAAAAGTATTGTACTTTTACTATAATATTATACATTGACGAATGAATTCTATTCTGAGGCAATAAAATAATCATTTTTGTAAAACTTGGATCCTTTTTTTTGAGTTGATGTATTCATTTAATTTTTACAACATGGTGTATCTGTGATTATCGATTTTCTTAATTATCTAAATAGTGCAAGGGTTCTCCTACAAATGTGGTTACAGAAATATAAATATATCAATTTTTACTATTTTATAACATTTCAAAACAAAAATTACACATTTTATTTTCCCATAGCAAGAAAGTTCACCGAAAACTACAAGTATAGCGAGAAGAAAAGAAATCTCTGTGTAAAAAATATCAAATTGATATATTTATAACATTCTTTTAATCTAAATTCAACATTATTTCATAATGTAAATTCTATGCAAGTAGAATACAGTCTTCTGTGGTTAATTACTGCTATTTGAGTCAAGGTGTACTGCATGAGCTTCTCTTTGTGTTCCTCCTACCTTTTTTTTGTGTAGTGAAAATTCGGATCTCGTTTTGAAATAGGAAACAAAAGATTTAAATTTATATTATATATATGACCTTAAATCCATTGAACAGTGTAAGGGAAGTGGGTACTTTTTATTAATTGAATCTATATCTGCTGCAAAAGGAGGACCAATGTCATTAAAAATTGTTACATGTTTGTAACTTTCACTTTTTAATTTTCTAGATCAGCAGAATTTCAAGAGTGAATCGAAGATGACGACAGAAGGACTAATTGGTGGACTCAATTCTTTTCCAATTTCTCATGTTTCTTCTGGCAGTCAGTCTGCTGCCAAGACTTTAATTGAATACGACGTTGATGAGACTTTGGAAATCAAGGAAGAGATCATTCAAGGTATAGCTTTTGAAATTTAAATATCCTCAAGGAAATTATAAAAAAGCAGTTGTATATTACATTTGGTTAAATGTTCAGTTCCAGAAACAATTATAGTCCAGAAACGGAATAAAACATACGAATCAAAATTGCGTACCACAAATATGAGAGAAGATGATATTTTGGCTGTGAAGTGCAAACTGCTGGCCCCAAAAGAGCTGAAAGTTCCGAAATCAAAACAGGAAATAAAGTACACATGCAAAAAGTGTGATCGAACCTATAAATATAAAAGGAGTTTGACTTCCCATCAAAAATTCGAATGCGGCGTCATGCCGCAGTTTAGTTGTAAATTCTGCGGCCAACTATTTAAATGGAAAGGTCACATGAATACACATATAGATCGGGTGCATCAGGAGACAAGCGCAATGAAGTCGGTATTAATGCATAAATGCGACATATGTCCTCGAAGTTATGTTAGGCGAACTCATTTAGCTCGACACAAACGTTTAGTACATGCAGCAGTCAAACCACAATTTATTTGCGATTTTTGCGGATATAAGACGAATGTGAAATGCAGTTTGGCCACACACATGACCTCACGTCACTCACAGAAATCGAAATCCAGACATTAATGCGACATATGCTCTCGAAATTATCGTTCGCTAAGTAGTTTATATCAGCATAAACGTATAAAACACACAACAATCAAACCACAATTCACTTGCGCTGTTTGCAATTAAAAAATTAAGCGCAAAGACTACTTGTCAAGACACATTACATCCATACATCTCAATAAGTAATAATTATAACTCACGCGAAACTTCATTCTTCAAGAAATTTAGCAAACTAATAAAAAACCTTATATACCTTAAATTACTTTTCTGACAATTACTGCATAATACTCAATATTACTTTCTGAAGTTCCGAGTCATATATGATGTATTTGTTTACTATAAAAAGTATTGCATTTTCTACTATAATTGTCCAGATTCTGAACAAGATGAGGAATTTAGTCTTAGTATATAGAGAGTCTTGCAAACAGATGTTAGGCAGATGTTGAATTTCCTTTGACCTCTCTACTTTCAAAGATTTACGATAACGGAAAAAACCAGCACTTCAAATGGGTCTATTGCATTCATAAACTCTTGCAATGGTCACGACCCAGACTTCGAACATTCTAATTGCAAGTCTCTCTAAGTCTAGGTTTAAGGTTTATACGACTGAAAGTATGAACAGGTCATTTTCCAACGTTGTCAAACTGATTGGTAGTTTTTGAATTTATATTTTCCGTACGACAACATTGGAAAATGGTTCTAGGAAGGTTGGTGGGCTCGGTTCGCGAGCAAAGAAACCAGTACATTTCGAACACTTCGATGCGACAGAGTTCTGACCGCGGACTTGGACATTTGTATTTTGATCGGTTCACAGAACTCTGCTCAAGTGCGACAATTTGTAAAATCATTTGTTTATGTGTTGATTTCAGTAAATGTTTGTGTTTGTGTTTAAAAATAAATTGACTCAACTTTATTGAAGTCCATACCCATGGATAGTTCAACACTTACGTGCATAGATCCCATAACATTTTTCTATTGAACTATTATTCTTATTATTATATTGTTTGCACGTTAACAATAATATTATACATTTACGAATAAATTCTATTCTGAGACGATGAAATAAACATTTTTCTATGATTTCGATACATTTTTTCGAGGTGATACATTCATTTAAATTTAACGTCATGGTGCATTTGTGATTGTCGATATTCCTAATCAACTGTATAGTGTCGTGGTTCACGTAGAAATAAATTATAGAAGTATAAGCATGTGAAAATTTTCAAATTATATTTCATTTCAAAATGAAAATGACACATTTTATTTTTCCATAGCAAAAAAGTTGACCGAAAACAACAAGTAACGAGAAAAAAAGAAATTTCTGGATAAAAAATATTAAATTGATATATTTATAAAATTTTGTTAATCTATATGCTGCATTCTTTTATACCGTAAATTCTGTGCAAGTATAATACAGTCTTCTGTGGTTAATTACTTTTTATTGATTCAAGGTGTACACTGCATGTTTTTCTCTTTGTGTTCGTCCTACTTTTTTGTGTGGTGAAAATTCGAATCTCCTTTCGAAATAGAAAACTAAATATATAAATTTATATTACATATATATGCTCTTAAAGCCATTGAATAGTGTAATGGAAGTGAGTATCTTTTAATAATCAAGTCTATATCTGCTGCAAAAGAAGGATTAAAGTCCTGGAAAATTGTTGCATATTTGTAACTTTCACTTTATAATTTTCTAGATCAGCCGAATTTCAAGAGTGAATCGAAGACGGCGGCAGAAAGATTATTTGGTGGACCATATTCTGGTACAACTACTCATATTTATTCTGGCAATAAGTCTGCTGCCAAGACTTTAATTGAATACGATCTTGATGAGACTTTGGAAATCAAGGAAGAGATCATTCAAGGTATGGCTTTTGCAATTAAAATATCTCATATAAAACTATAAAAAAAGTACTTAGTAGCAATTTTTAAATTTTCAGATGAAGAGACACTTATCGTCCAGAAACAGAATGAAACAAAGGAGTCAACATTTTGTACCGTATATATAAGAAAAGATGATATTTTGGAGGTTAAGCCGCAACCGCAGACCCTGAAGAAGCCGAAAATTCAGGAGTCTGAACAGAAGCACACATGCGAAAAGTGTGGTCGAACCTATAAAAAGAAATCTTATGTGAATTATCATCAAAAATTTGAATGCGGCGTTGTGCCACAGTTCACCTGTAAATTCTGCGACAAGCTATTCAAACGGAAATCTGTCATGAATGCCCATGTAAATCGCGTGCATCACAACACTAGCTCAAAGACGTTAGTATTGAAGCACAAATGCGACAAATGTTCTAGAAGTTACAATTGGCTGTGTGATTTAACTCGACATAAACGCGTAATACATGCAGCAGTTGAACCACTATTCATTTGTGATTTTTGCGGACATAAATTCGATCAGAAATCTAACTTGATAAAACACATGACTTCACTCCACTCTAGCCCAACAAGGAACTCATCAAAGTCTAATTATAAATGCGACAAATGTTCTCGAAGTTACACTTGGTTAAGTCATTTGAATCGACATAAACGATTAGAACATGCAACAATCAAATTACAATTTACTTGCGCTGTTTGCGATTACAAAAATAAGCGCAAAGATAACTTGTCAAGACATATTACTTCAAAACATCTCAATAAGTGATAATCAGTACGCAAACGAAACTTCAATTTTTTTGAAACTTAACATACTACTTGGAATCCTTAAATACCTAAAATTGCTTTTTAATATAAAATAATAAATAAAATAATAATAAAAGTACTTCATAATATGCAATTTTACTTGCATGTTATTTGCTCTGCATGATTTATTGTTTACTATAAAAAGTATTGCATTTTCTACTATAAAATTGTTTTGACCAATGAATTATATTCTGGCACAATAAAATAATCATTTCTCCAAGATTTCAATCCATTCAGTACATTCTGTTCCAGAATGTAAATTCTGCGGAAGTAGAATACAGTCGTCTGTGGATAATTACGGCTACTTGAGTCAAGGTGCACTGCATGATCTTTCCTTTGTGTTCGTCCTTCCTTTTTTGTGTATTGAAGATTCGAATCTCCTTTCGAAATATAGGGAACAAATGGTTTACATTTTTATTACACACACACACACACACATATGACATTGGATAATGTAGTGGAAGTGGGTATTTTTTAATAATTAAATCTATATCTGCTGCAAACTAAGGATTAAAATCATCGAAAACTGTTGCATATTTGTAACTTTTACGTTATAATTTTCTAGATCAGCAGAATTCTAAAGGCGAA
The DNA here is from genome assembly GCA_011634705.1 of Andricus grossulariae. Classification (NCBI taxonomy): domain Eukaryota; kingdom Metazoa; phylum Arthropoda; class Insecta; order Hymenoptera; family Cynipidae; genus Andricus; species Andricus grossulariae. The sequence goes on from JAABKJ010000240.1 coordinate 27,878, forward strand.
TCGACCACATCAACAGAAAGAGTAGTTGGTGGGTCATATTCTTGTACAACTTCTCACATTTCTTCTGGAAATAAGTCTGCTGCCAAGACTTCAATTGAATACGACGTTGACGAGACTTTGGAAATCAAGGAAGAGATCATTCAAAGTATAACTTCTGAAATTAAAATACCTTATATAACACTATAAAAAAGCGACTGCATATAGCATTTCCTTACATTTTCAGATCAAGATACAACTATAGTCCAGATGCGAAATAAAACCAATGAGTCAAAATTGTGTACCGTAAATGTAAGAGAAGATGATATTTTGTCTGCGAAGTGCGAACTGCTGGCCCTAAAAGAGCTGAAAATACCAATATCAAAACAGGAAATAAAGTACACATGCAAACAGTGTTATCGAACCTATAAATATAAAAAGGGTTTGACTTTTCATCAAAAATTCGAATGCGGCGTCATGCCGCAGTTCAGTTGTAAATTTTGCGGCCAATTATTCAAACGGGAAGGTTACATGCATATCCATATAGATCACGTGCACCGGAAAACAAACTCAAAAAAGTCGGTATTGAAGCATCAATGCGATAAATGTTCGCGAAGTTACAATTGGCTAAGTGATTTAACTCGACACAAACGTTTCAAACATGCAGCAGTCAAACCACAATTTATTTGCGATTTTTGCGGATATACATCGGATCAGAAATCTAACTTGGTAAAACACATGATTTCACTTCACTCTAACCGAACAAGGGACTCGCTAAAATCTAATAATAAATGCGACAAATGTTCGCGAAGTTACACTTTGTTATGTCATTTGAATCGACATAAACGATTAGTACATGCAACAATCAAACCACAATTTACTTGCGCTGTTTGCGATCACAAAACTGAGCGCAAAGATAACTTGTCACAACACATTACTTCAAAACATCCTAATAAGTAATAATTATTACTCACGCGAAACTTCAATTTTCAGGAAGTTTAGCAAACTAATTGAAATCCTTAAATACCTTAAATTACTTTTTGTGATAATTACTACTCTTATTATTACTTACTTTCTGAAGTTCCGAGATGGTATCTTTACTCTGCATGGATTAGCGTTATATGTTATATACGATATATTTGTTTACTATAAAAAGTATTGCATTTGGTGCTGTAATAGTGTGCATTGACGAATGAATTCTATTCTGAGACAATAAAATAAATATTTTCCTAAGATTTCGATACTTTCTTTCGAGTTGATATATTCATTTAATTTTTACATCACGATGCATTTGTGATTGTCGATATTTTTAATCATCTCAATAGTGTCAGGGTCCACCTAGAATTGAAATGATAAAAGTATAAGCATGTGCATTTTTTAAATTGTATAACATTTAAAAATGAAAATTTCCAATTTTATTTTCCCATAGCAAGAAAGTTCACCGAAAACAACAAATATCGAGAAGAAAAGAAACCTCTCCATGAAATATATCAAATTGATACATTCATAACATTTTTTTAATGTAAATGCTACATTACTTTATAATGTAAATTATGTGCAAGTAGAATACAGTCTTCTGTGGTTAATTACTGCTACTTAAGTCGAAGAGTACTGCATGATCTTCTCTTTGTGTTGGTCCTACCTTCTTTTGGGTGGTGAAAATTCGAATCTCCTTTCGAAATAGAAAACAAAAGATATAAATTTATATTACATATATATGCTCTCAAAGCCATTTAATAGTGTAATGGAAGTGGGTATCTTTTAATAATTAAGTCTATATCTGCTGCAAAAGAAGGATTAAAGTCCTCGAAAATTGTTGCATGGTTGTAACTTTCACTTTATAATTTTCTAGATCAGCAGAATTTCAAGAGTGAATCGAAGACAACGACAGAAAGACTAGTTGGTGGACCATATTCTTGTACAGCTACTCGTAGTTCTTCTGGAAAAAAATCTGCTGCCAAGACTTTAATTGAATACGATGTTGATGAGACTTTGGAAATCAAGGAAGAGATCATTCAAAGTATACCTTCTTCAATTAAAATACCTTATATAACACTATAAAAAAGCGACTGCATATACCATTTCCTTACATTTTCAGATCAAGATACAATTACAGTTCAGATGCAAAATAAAACCAATGAGTCAAAATTATGTGCCGAAAATATAAGAGATGATGATATTTCGTCTGCGAAGTGCAAACTGCTGGTCCTAAAAGAGCTGAAAGTTCCGAAATTAAAACAAGAAATAAATTACACATGCGAAAAGTGTTATCGAACCTATAAATATAAAAAGGGTTTGAATTTTCATCAAAAATATGAATGCGACTCACCAAAATCTAATTATAAATGCGACAAATGTTCGCGATGTTACACTCGGTTAAATCATTTGAATCTACATAAACGATTAGAACATGCAACAGTCAATCCACAACAATTTACTTGCGCTGTCTGCTATTACAAGACTAATCGCAAAGATAACTTTTTAAGACATGTTGCTTCAAAACATCCTAAAAAGTAATAATTATTACTCACGCGAATCTTCAATCCTTAGGGAGTTTAGCAAACTAAGTGAAGTCCTTAAATACCTTAAATTACTTTTTGTGGCAATTACTGCACAATACTCAATATTACTTTCTGAAGTTCCGAGATGGTATCTTTACTCTGTATGGATTAGTGTTATTTGTTCTGTATGATTTATTGGTTTACTATAAAAACTATTGCATTTTGTACTCTAATATTATTCATTAACGAATGAATTCCATTCTGAGTCAATAAAATAAACGTTTTTTTAAGATTGCGATACTTTCTTTTGAGTTGATATATTTATTTAAATGTGTGAATCACGGTGCATTCGTGATTGTAGATATTCTCAATAATCTAAATATTCTAAATAGTGCCGGGTTTCACCTAGAAATAAAATTATAGAAGTATAAGCATGTGAATTTTTAAATTATATAACATTTCAGAATGAAAATTACACATTTTAATTTCCCATAGCAAGAAAGTTCACCAAAACAACAAGTATAGCGAGAAGAAAAGAAATCTCTGTATGAAAAATATCAAATTGATATTTTTATAACATTCTTTCAATTCAAATGCTACTTCACGTTATAATGTATATTCTGTGCAAGTAGAATACAGTCTTCTGTGGTTAATTACTGCTACTTGAATCGAAGTTTACTGCATGACCTACCTTCTTTTGTGTGGTGAAAATTCGAATCTCCTTTTGAAATAGGAAACAAAGGATATAAATTTATATTACATATATATGCTCTGAAAGCCATTGGATAGTGTAAAGGAAGTGGATATTTTTTCGATAATTGAACCTATATCTGCTGCAAAAGAAGGATTGAAGTCCTCGAAAATTGTTGCATATTTGTAACTTTCACTTTATAATTTTCTAGATCAGCAGAATTTCAAGAGTGAATCGAAGATGGCGACAGAAATGCTAGTTGGTGGACTCAATTCTTGTACAACTACTCATATTTCTTCTGACAATAAGTCTGCTGCCAAGACTTTAATTGAATACGACATTGATGAGACTTTGGAAATCAAGGAAGAGATCATTCAAGGTATGGGTTTTGAAATTAAAATACCTTATATAAAACTATGAAAAAAAAGCAACTGCTTACAAAATTCCCCTACATTTTCAGATGAAGATACAGTTACAGTCCAGAAACGGAATGAAATAAATAAGTCAACATTTTGTACCGTATATATAAGAGAAGATGATATTTTGGAGGTTAGGCCGAAACCGCAGACGCAAAAGAAGCAGAAAATTCAGGAGTCTCAACAGATGCACACGTGCGAAAAGTGTGGTCGAACCTATAAAAATAAATGTCATATGAATTATCACCAAAAATTTGAATGCGGCATTGTGCCACAGTTCAGTTGTAAATTCTGCTTCAAGCTATTCAAACGAAAATCCGTCATGAATGCCCATGTAGAACGCATGCATCATAAGACATGCTCAAAGACGTTGGTATTTAAGCATAAATGCGACAAATGTTCTAAAAGTTACAATTGGCTAAAAGATTTAGCTCGACACAAACGTGTAATACATGCAGCAGTCAAACCACAATTTATTTGCGATTCTTGCGGATATAAATTCAATATTAAATATCATTTGGTAAAACACTTGACTTCACTCCGCTGTAGACGAGCAAGGGACTCACCAAAATCTAATTATGAATGCGACGAATGTTCGCGTAGTTACTCTTGGTTAAGTCCTTTGAATCGACATAAACGATTAGAACATGCAACAATCAAATCACAATTTACTTGCGCTGTTTGCGATTACAAAACTAAGCGCAAAGATAACTTGTCAAGACATATTGCATCAAAACATCTCAATAAGTAATAATTATTATGCACACGAAAATTCATCTTGAGGAAATTTAACATAATAACTAAAATCATTGAATACCTTAAATTACTTTTTGAGAAAATTACTTCATAATACGCAGTATTAATTTTTGAAGTTCCAAGAAGGTTGATTTACTCTGCATGGATTAGCGTTATTTGTCCTTTATATTTTTTCCATGATATTATACATTAACGAATGGACTCTATTCTCAGACCAAAAAGTAATCATTTTTATAAGATTTTGATACTTTCGTGTGAATTTTGGAAATTTCATAATATTTTTAAACGAAAATTACACGTTGTATTTATCCATGGCAAGAATGTTCATCGAAAGTAATTACGAGAAAACAACTGGTTTCTAGACATAAGATATCTATTAATTTATGACAGATAGCAAATTTTGAAGTGGTATATGTGTGACATTCTGTTAATCTTAATATTTACTTCAATCTATGATTATGTAAATTGTGTCAAAATGGAACATTATGTGCCGTTGCAATTATTAATCGCTTGTGAGTTCAGGATTACTACGGAATAAATATCAAATTAATCGAAAATGACTCATTTTAACTTTCACCTTACAATTTTCTAGATAAACAGAATACCGAATGACGAATCATTAAATATCAAGGATGAAATCGCCCAAGGTATGACTAGATTTTCAATCAAAATATCTTAACTAAAACTACGGAAAAACAAATCGCAATTTACTTTTTATGAAATTTTCAGGCCAGAAGACTTCCCGGAAAGAGTTTACTGGCCACTGCGTACAACCGGTTTGTCCGTCCATTTTTTAATTAAGTTCATAACTACTTTATAGTAGGCAAAATTTGTACATAGTTTAATTCACGGTTTTTTTATAAGATTCTGTTATCGCTCTTTTAGATTGAAAAAAGTATATGCAACTGCGCAGCTTTTTATCAGAATATTTTTGATTTGAACCCTGCTGATGATTATATTTTTTTTTGTCACGTGTAATTCATGAGCTCTATCTTACAATTTTTTGTATCACCTTCAATTTTTTATTTATTATTAATTATATGTAGAAGCTGATTTTTAACTTTGCTTTGTCTTAGGATATGCACTGGAAGGAGGATTCTCAACTTTAAGAATAGAAAAGCTTCGTACACTTCAGTCGTCGAGGACGCCTTACTCAGAAGTCTACGCATATAATTGCCGATTTTGCAATCAAATTTTCGGAACTCAACGAGCTCTCAGGCGACATGAATCTTGGTTTTGCACTTCGAATCCGCAAAGAATAAACCAAACTAAAAAATTATTTACTTGCGAGGTGTGCGGCGCCAGTTACGTCCGAAAATGTCACCTTTTGAGTCATAAAAAATATGATTGCGGAAGAAGTCACAAGTGTGAACAATGTGGTCGCTTGTATTCAAAGAAAAATAATTTGAAAAGACATTTACGTCAGGACCACTATCACTAACTTCAATGCTCACTCGAATAATTTATTTCCATTTAAATGCGTGTACTGTTTATTTTTTCATGATTAACTCGATCTTACAAAGTATTACAAAATGTCATAACAAGTATTGTAAAATTAGTTTGGTTTTGAAAATTATTTCTAACCACCAATATATTTATTTATAGACTCACAGCGAAACGTTTAACAGTGCCAATATTGTATTTTATTATCGTATTTTTAGATTAAAACCCGTATTACATTCTAAGGAAAATTTTGAGTGTAAAAAGTATATGATATAGGTAATTGCCAAAAAGTTGACTATTTGAGATTCTAGCAATTTTCCACATTTTCTTTTAATAATAAATTTTTCCAGAAATGTCACAATGAAGTAATAAGAGCAAAACACAATATAGTACAGTTTCAAAATTTTAGACGGCTTTGTTTATAAATATTTAATAAAAAAGTATCCCAAATTTTCGGTAATGCGCGTATCCTAAATTACAAATTTGAAATGAAACATCCCCGGTTGACACTTTTTGATCAATTTAAAATTCAAAGAACTACGGGACTTAAAACAAAACCAAAATAAAATGTTTTCATATTATGATAGTTCTAAGATTTTTGGTCAGAGTTCTGGTCTCCTCCAAAAGAGTTCTGCAAAAACTCTTGTGACACTTTCCGATCGGGTCAAAATTCAAAGGCCTACAACACCCTAAAGTTAATTAAAAGTTCCTGAATTTAAAAATGTTGAGATCCAAGATCTCGAAACTTGAAATTTTTAAATTCCAAAATTTTGGTTTACTGTAACATGCTTTTGCTCATTGTATTTTGACTTGACAGAAAAGTGTTACAAGAGTTTTTGGTAGGACACTCCTGAGGAACAGAACAGAACTCTGATCAGAAGCTTGGAACTCGTAAGATTTTAAAATTTAACAAATTTAGTCCACTTTAAAATGCAGCAATTCTTTGTAATTGAATTTTTACTCGATCAAAAAGTTTCTCCATCTTTTAGTTTTTACATACTCCCTAGAATTATATTTAATTAAAAAAATATATTTTGGCCGGTTTCAACAGTTTTTTTTCTCTCGAAAATCTCATTGTCTAAAATGGACAACTTTCTGGAAATCACCCATAATATACAGATTTAGTGACCAGGATTACATTTTGGAAAAACATGATTTTTAACAGGATCTTGTGTAAAAATAGTCGAGAAGCGCATTCCATGGGAGCTCTACATGAAAAAAGAAATTTATTTATTTAACTTGTAATGCCATTGTCTGGTTCAGGAAGAGCATAAAATGTAATGAAAGCTTTACTTAACAGGGAAAAATTACCCCACTCAATGTTAAAATATTTATATTTATTTAAACTTTTTAGAGTGTAAACAAATGCTTCTCCACCAAAAATATACTTATAATAGATTAAAGTTTCTGCTTCTTTCTGTAGTATTAAAATTGTTTGGATCACCCTTATATTTTACTTTATTATTAACTGTATGTAGCATCCGATTCATGTCTCTTTTATCACATGTATTGTACTTTTTTAATCCGAATTGTAATTGTTTTGTTTCAGGATACATTACAAGGCCATTTCCGATTTTAAGAGTTAAAAAAATGGTGTCACTTCAATCGCCGAGAACGCTAAACACAGAAAATGATGTACACAAATGTCGCTTTTGCTACAAAATTTTTGGAATGCAGCGTGCTGCAAGGCGCCACGAATCGACTTTTTGCATTTCGAATCCACGAAGGAGCCAAACTGAATTAAAATTATTTACTTGCGAAATATGTGCTGCTAGTTACCTCAATAGAAATAATCTTTTGAGTCACCAAAAACATGATTGCGGCCGAACTCACACTTGTGAAGAATGTGGTCGTATCTATTCAAGAAAGAGCGGTTTGAGGAGGCATTTGAATGTATTCCATACTATAAAGTAAAAAAAAAATAACAATAATACTAGATTAGAGGCTCGATATGAATAAAAATTAAATTGTATTGTTTTTTTGCTTCCACAAAAAGGAAGCTTTATAGTGGTGACAATTTCTAAATTCTAATAATTGGTGAATTTTAGGCGATGTAAAATTTACCTGATTCAATCTTTACCGACATCGTTGTTCTCTTCAACTTAGGTCCACATGAAATGCAATATAGAGTTGGAAATTTGAAAAATTAAATAAAAGGCACTTAGGAATATTTTCATGGTCCTGAATTTTCATAATTACAACAAAAAAATTATTTTTGGAGAATTTTGTTTAAAATTTAAAAAAAATCAGGATTATACTAACAGATGAATATATGTGTGGATATGCATGTATTTATGTGTATGTGTGTACTCTCTCTCACGCTCTTATTCTCTCCACAATACAGTAGAATCTCACAATGCGCCCTGTGCTCGAAACCAAGATCCTCACTAAGCGCCCGCTTAGTCAAGCCAGGTCTCTGAGGTTGGGCGGGAAATATCTGTGAGACGCACTGGTGGACTATTTAAATATCGTCATGCGCACGCGCATCTAATACCACGATCAAGGCGCTCACCGAGCTTAAAGGTGATGGAAGGGAGAGGCACTTAGCGAGAAAAGGCGCTTCGTGAGTGTCTACTGTATCTGAAGATTTTTCATAGGTACAGCTACGAAATTTGGCTTTGTTCTATCTTTTAATATTTCAAGAGACAAAAGGATTGTTCAAAATATAAATTTTAACCGCTTTTTCGCACTTTTACAATTTTCCAAAAATCCCGTTTTTAACCATAACTTTTACATCTATCATAATTTAACTTCAACGTATCAAGATAAAATAATTATCCTGATTTGGACAGATCAAAGAAACTTTACCAAATTAATATTTATGCTCGTAGGTTATGTAATATTATTATTGCGTATGCCTTATATTTGTAGTATCACGAGGAATAAATAAAGTATTATTAATTAAATTGAAACGAAATCAAATTCGACGTGGCTCGTTGTTTGGCTTTTTAGGATGAAGAACGAAGGATATTTTTCCTAAAAGGTTAAATGTCTAGAGACTATACATCATTAATTTGAATAAAATATTTAATATAAATATTTAGGACCAAGGCAGTTTGACGATTTAGTTACATGAAGTTTTGTTTTATGTACTAAGCTGTGATTTTTGTTCGTCTCTTTTTGCGGCTATAAATATTATGTTTTCTAGTATTTTTGTTTCATTTCAGTATAGATATTACCCTTCTTTTTAGTAATAGAATTTGGAATAAAAGCTAGTTAATTTTCTTCCATTTGTTTGTTACATTTAGGTATTTAGGTACTATATTCTGTTTTATAACATTTTTTTAGCATCACATGTTTTGGTTAACTTTTATTAAATTATTATTCATGTATGTTTTATTTTATTTGTTACAGGCATAGAATTTGCTGCAACATTTTCGGAAGAATTTCGTGTACACAATTGTCAATATTGTAATAGGACTTTTGGACAACAGGGTGCTCAATTGCGGCATGAAATGTATCATTGTAAGTGGAATCCACGAAAACTCAAGAAGAAAGAGTACAAATCTTATGTTTGCGAAAATTGTAACTGCAGTTTTAGCCAGGAAAAATATCTTGTAAAACATAAAAAACACGATTGCGGCAGATCTCATATTTGTAAGCAATGTGGCCGTATGTATTCAGGGGTTAGTAATTTACGAAGACATGTACGCCAGGACCACCCTGTTTAATTTTATAGCTATTTCAACAAATATTTTGTCACCAGAATTAAGCCAAATTGGACTGGAAAACTAGTAAATTAAAAAAATGAGCACAAAAAATAAAACAAAAAATTATGCATTTCGTTTTAGGCCGCATTTATGTTCCTCGAAATTCCGTGAACATAGAACAAATATTTACGGTGTGCTTAGACACTTCATTTAAGAAATGTGATTTCATACCAAATTCTTCAAAACTGTGTGCAACGACTTTACTATGTTCATTTCTCAAAATTAGTAAGTTAATTAACGAATGAAAATCATAAATGCATAACAATCTTCTTCATTTACAATTGTAACAAATTAATTTGAACGCTTAACGTGAAAGGGATTTTTCCGAATGGTATAATAATGAAAAAGTAAAATTGCCCTTGTATAGAATATTCGCCCTTAAGTATTCATTGTAAAAAATGTTTTTAATTTTCATCACTCACCCCTAAACTTATTTCATTTGGAAGGAAAAAATTATCCCGAGTATTTAGATCATCCTAAAGCTTCATAAAATTATAATTTTTTAATAGCGAATACTTCATACACAAAACCAAAAAGTTGAGCATAACAATCTTTAAATAGGCATTACGTTAATTGTCTATCGTAAGATCAATGCAGAATTTCTTACTTTTAATATTGGAATCACTACTAATTATTTATCAATAAATTATTTAAAACTCTGTCTATTCTACTTCTGAATGAAATACATAACCATATTTTACTTTGTAAGACAATTTTTCCAGCAATTGGCTTATCAGTATAAGTAACTATTTTTCAAATTGCATGATCCTGACGCACGACTACTCTCAACTTTAATCAAATTTTTTCTGGGTAGGTATTCTAGACTTTAGTATAAATATTTCCTTAGGCAAAACATATTTTAGTCATAATCCCATTTTTTATTTCATCCTTTCTTAAGGCTAAAATTAGCCTTTTTACCTGTTATTTTCCAAAATATTTGATATAAAACAAAAGTTACGAGGAAAAGTCTGAAATTTTGAAGAGAAGGTTCTGAATCACTTCTTAATTCATAACATGACAAATCTTATTACAAGTCTCTCCTAACGTTGTTGAGAATTGTTAATAAATATTAAGGTTGTTAATGTTTTGTGTTGTTTTTAAATTATTTTTCATATTGAAATTAATGTTTTCAATCATATTTATTTGTTTCGTTCTCTACTACATTAATTTTCTTTTTTCAGGTTATACGTCGGTCTGCAACGAAGTTTCGACTTTAAGAGTTAAGAGTGTGGTAAACCTTCAGTCGCCGGCTGGAGAAGACTCAAAATTTGATACACAAAGATGTTGTTATTGCAGCAAGATTTTCGGATCATATGGATATAGAAAACGTCATGAAGTTGATCATTGTACCTGGAACCCAAAAAATATTCACAGCAAAAGTAAAAAGTCTTATACTTGCGATATGTGCAATATTAGTTATAGCAATAAGTGCAGTCTCATCACACATAAAAAACATAATTGTGGGCGTTCGCATATTTGTAAAATATGTGGTAAGGTGTATTCAGAGATTAGCAACTTAAAAAGACATTTACGTAACGACCACGCTGAATGATACTAAAGTTGATTTAAAATAAGATTTTAGTGTCGGAAATAATACTTTAGTTATAGGAACCTGATGTCAATAGAAACTGTGAAGAGCAGGGTACTCGTTAAGGAATATCTTTTTTTTTTTCAATATTTAAATCGTTTTAAGTTCAAGTATTTATGATACTCTCTTCCTGTTACGGGTTTGAGAGTCTTCAAAAACCTTTACAATTTTCTATAATCTCCTTAAATTTAAGCCTACCTTAAGTTATTTTATTACCACTATCCTTCTTTACATTGAGAGGAAACGTTTAGCCCTATCCTAAAATTACTTTCTCCTCCTTTCCATGCTGACAATAAGCGGAAGTGAGTGCCCAAACCCTAAAATCCTTCTTTCACCTCTACAGTCTCACTCTATATTATAATTTGTGCTGACATTAAAAACAAGTAAACTACTCCTCACTATAATTCTTTTAACATACGCAAAACACAACTCATAATTCTTTGATCCTTTCATAAAACAACCATATTTCTTCTTTATTTGACACTATCAGTAACAAAAGCTATTTCTTTCTTACTCACTCTTTCTCTTATGTATTTTATGCTAAACTAAAGCTAAAATGATATAAAATCCTTATCACTTTAAATCACGACTTACAAATCAGGCGCTTACCTTCTCTCATTCCTTCTTTCACATAAACTCATTACTTCTAATCATGATTTACAAAATAGGCGTTTACCTACGCACATTCCTTCTTTAGCCACCACTCTTCCTAACCTCATAATCTGTCACCCTGTCACTTGTACACACAAAAATAAACTTTGCTCGGCTTTTCACTTTTTTTCACTTTCACCTCTCTACTTCTTTCATCTCTCCTTTTCCTATTTGTGGTCCTCTTCTTTTTCCTGCAGCCGAATCACCTCTATTTCTCACTCCCTTTCATTCCATTTCCATATGGTCTCGCCGATTTTGGCCTTCATATATTTCAGCTTCACTTCTTTTCTAATACCTGTCATTCTTTCCTTCTTCTTTCTAAACCAATCTTCAATCAGACAATCACCTCTTCTCTCTCAGTCCAGTCTTCGTCCATCCAGATCCCTGTGTTCTTAAGCTTACCCCTTGCTTAAAAAATTTCTGTTTTATTTTTAGCTATTTTCAGCTTCAGCATTAGCCCTCGATCGAATTTCCAGAACTGCTCCACTTTTGCTATCCACTGCGTATGAGCCGCTAAGCTCTCCACTACACTTACCACCTCACAGTCCTCTCCACTAACCCCCAGGACTCTCAAATTCCTCCTTCTCAATATTCTGGCCTCTTCACCTGCCCACTCTTCCTTCGTCAACGCTTTCGGCGGGTTCTTTCATGTACTCTCAATCTCCTCCTACACCTGACTGCTCGCATCCTTCATCTTTCTCTCCTTCCTTGTCGCTGAGAAAACTCTTTTCTCTTTTGATTCCACATCCTTCGCCTTCTCCATTCATTATTCAAGCTTGAGGTGGAGCTCTTGGATGCTCTGTTGAATTTTCGACATTTCTTCCACCAGCATTTCCCTTTCTCTCTTTCTCTCCAGGTTCGCTAGTTCAATCTCCTTCTTCCACTCCACTTTAACCATCTCCCACCAAGTCTCCATCTTCTTATTCCTCTTTTCTCCTTTACCACTCATCACGCTGTTCTTCTTTCTACCGTTCAGACGCTGTTGTCTCTCCACCCTTTTCTCTTTCATCCCGTCAGCTGATACTTCTCCCCTCAATCACCACTGAAGTCGTACTACCACCTAGTCCTAGTTGACGCTCTCGCCACGCGTGTCTTCAGTGTTTCTGTTTCTTAGCCCTTCCGGTTCGTCCCCTAACCTCAAACTCCCACGTTTTGGTTTCCAATTTTTCGTTTTGCTCCTTCACTACGGTATCCACTTCCACAATTCCACTTTTACCCTTTTATAATCACCTCCTCTGCTTTTATTTCACCTACCAACGAACCTTCTGCCCTCACAATCCTCTTTATCACGCAAAAAGTGCCGCACCGATCTCACTCATGTATAATGATAAAATAAAATTGCTCTTGTATAGAATGTTCGCCCATTAGTATTCATTGTAAAAAACATTTTCAATCTGTGCCACTCACCCCCAATCTTATTATATTTGAAAGAAAAAAATTGTCCAGAGTATTTAGACCATACTAAAGCTTCATAGCATTATAATTTTTTAATAGTTAATACTTCATACATAAAACCAAAAAGATGAGCATAAAAATCTTTAAATAGGCATCACGTCAATTGTCTACAATAAGAGCAATGCAGAATTTTTTACTTTTAATATTGGAATCGCTACTAATCATTTATCAATAAATTATTTAAACACATATCTGTCTATTCTACTTCTGAATAAAATCCATAACTCATTTTACTTTGTAAGACAATTTTTCCAGCAACTGGCTTATCAGTATAAGTAGTTATTTTTCAAATCGCATGATCCTGACACACGACCACTCTCATCTTTAATCAGATTTTTTATAGGTTCTCTAGACTTCAGCATAAATATGTCCTAGGGCAAAACATATTTTAGTCATTATCCCATTTTTTTAATTTCATCCTTTCTTAAGCCTAAAATTCGCCTTTTTTCCTGTTAGTTTCCAAAATATTATATTACTTAAAATATATATATATATACATATTATGTATTATGTATTATGTAAAACAAAAGTTACTAGGAAAGGTCTGAAACTTTGAAGAGAAGGTTCTAAATCACTTCTTAATTCATACTATTAAAAATCTTATTACAAGTCTTTCTTAACGTTCTATTACCTTGTTAAGGTTTTGTGATGTTTTTTAATTATTTTTCGTATTACAATTAATGTTTTTAATCATATTTATTTGTTTCGTTCTCTCCTGCATTTATTTCTTTTATTTTATTTTTTTAGATTATACGTCGATCTGCAACGAAGTTTCGACTTTAAGAGTTAAGAATGTGGTAGACCTTCAATCACCGGCTGGAGAAGACTCCAAATTTGATACACAAAGATGTTGTTATTGCAGCAAGATTTTCGGATCATATGGATATAGAAAACGTCATGAAGTTTATCACTGTACCTGGAATCCGAAAAATATCCACAACGAAAGAAAAATGACTTATACTTGCGAAATGTGCAACATTACTTATAGCAATAATTCAAGTCTCATTAAACATAAAAAACATCATTGTGGGCCTTCGCATATTTGTAAAATATGTGGTAAGGTGTATACAGAGATTGGCAATTTAAAGAGACATTTACGTAATGAACACGCTGAATGATAATAAAGTTAATTTAAAATAACATTTTAGGTTCGAAAATAAGACTTTAGTTATAGAAACCTGATGTCAATAGAAATTGTTAAGAGCAGGGTACTTGTTAAAGAATATCTTTTTTCAATAATTAAATCGTTTCAAGTTCAAGTATTTATGATACTCTCTCCCTGTTACGGGTTTGAGAGTCTTCAAAAACCTTTACAATTTTCTACAATCTCCTTAAATTTAAGCCTACGTTAAATTATTTTACCACCCCTATCATTATTTACATTGAGAGGAAACGGAAGCCCTATCCTAAAATTACTTTCTCCTCCTTTCCATGCTTACAATAAGCGGAAGCGAGTGCTCAAACCCTATAATCCTTCTCTCTCCTCTACACTCTCACTCTATATTATAATTTGTGCTCACACTAAAAACAAGTATATAATAATAATATAATAATGATAGTATAAAATTGCCCTTGCATAGAATATTCGCCTATTAGTATTTATTGTAAAAAATATTTTCAATTTTTATCACTCACCTCTAATCTTATTTCATTTTGAAGAAAAAAATTTCCCGAGTATTTAAACCATACTAAAACTTCATCAAATTATAATTTTTTTTTAAATATTGAATACTTCATACATAAAACCAAAAAGATGAGCATAAAAATCTTTAAATAGGCATCACGTTAATTGTTTATCATAAGAGCGATGCAGATTTTTTTACTTTCAATATTGGAATCGCTACTAATCATTTATCAATAAATTATTTAAAAACCTATCTGTCTATTCTACTTCTCAATAAAATCCAAAACTCATTTTACTTTGTAAGACCAGTTTTCCAGCAACTGGCTTATCAGTATAAGTAATTATTTTTCAAATTGCATGATCCTGACACACGACCACTCTCATCTTTAATCAAATTTTGTACAGGTACTCTACATTTTCGTATAAATATTTCATAGGAGAAAACATATTTTAGTCATTATCCCATTTTTTCAATTTCATCCTTTCTTAAGTCTAAAAGTCGCTTTTTTTCCTGTTATTTTCCAATATATTCGATATAAAAGAAAAGCTACGAGGAAAGTTTTGAAGCTTCGAAGAGAATGTTCTAAATCACTTCGTAATTCATAATATTACAAATCTTATTACAAGTCTTTCTTAGCGTTCTATTACCTTGTTAAGGTTTTGTGCTGTTTTTTAATTATTTTTTATATCACAATTAATGTTTTTAATCATATTAATTTGTTTCGTTCTCTCCTGAATTTATTTTTAAATTTTTTTTCAGGTTATACGTCGGTCTGCAACGAAGTTTCGACATTAAGAGTTAAGAATGTGGTAAGCCTTCAGTCACCGGCCGGAGAAGACTCAAAATTTGATACACAAAGATGTTGTTATTGCAGCAAGATTTTCGGATCATATGGATATAGAAAACGTCATGAAGTTGATCATTGTACCTGGAACCCAAAAAATATCCAGAACAAAAGACAAGATACTTATACTTGCGAAATGTGCAACATTAGTTATAGCAATAAGTGTAGTCTCATTACACATAAAAAACATAATTGTGGGCCTTCGCATATTTGTAAAATATGTAGTAAGGTGTATACAGAGATTGGCAATTTAAAAAGACATTTACGTAAACACCACACTGAATGATAATAAAGTTAATTTAAAATAACATTTTAGGTTAGGAAATAATACTTTAGTTATAGAAAACTGATGTAGGAAAATATTTACCAGAAGTAAACTTCAATTTTTAAAAATTGATCTTTCGTTGGTTTTTTGTAAATATTGTTTTCCATTCTATATAACCATTAGTATTATTTCACCAGTTTGCGATCCGTGAAATGAATATTTAAAAAATATATTTTCGTATGATCCGTAAGATCTTCGTTTGTTTTATATACTTATTATCAAACTATTGTTTTATAAATTATTAGGGGTACTGATTTACTTTTTTTTTGTTATAGGCAATATCACCTCACCATCTAATCTCCAATATAATAATTCTCCTAATGCAAACTTTGTTTTTACTTTGTTACAGATAATATAGGGTTGGAGAATTTTAGAGTTGAGACGATTTCAAAACTTCAGTCACTATCAGAGAAGTTGGAATTTTCTCCACACAGATGTAAATTCTGCAGCAAGTCTTTTGAAACATATGAATATAAAAGGCATCATGAAATTGATTATTGTCTCTATAAGCCCCAGATGAGCCGCAAAGAAAGATTATTTACTTGCGAAATTTGTAATGCTAGTTATAGTCATAAGACTAGACTTTCGTATCATAAAAACCATGATTGTGGACGTTTACATACTTGCAATCAATGTGGTAAGATGTATTCTCAAATTAGCAATTTGAAAAGACATTTACGTAAAGACCACGATACCTGATATATTACATCTGACTTGGATACAATTTTATTATAAATATTATTCATGTGAATGTCGTTTTTAATATTAGACTAGTATTCAATCATCTGTAAATAAACTTGTAATTAATAGAGCTTGAGTGTTTTATTACCTTGTATTGCACTGAAAAAAGTCGGCAGTCCACGAATCGTCCTGACACCTGCTTCAGGACGAGATCGTACGCACGGTCCGGTTTCTTGTGGACCCCCCGTGGTGACATGTGAAAAGACTACTTTACGTAAAATATTTAAAATAGCATTATCGCATGGACTAGTTCGTAAATAAGGTGGTTTCTTCCAAATAAGGCTATTATTAATTCATGGCATGAATTACTTCATGGTTATCGTTTTTCCCGAGTAAGGAAAATACTAGAGGGGTACCAGTGTGACAATCTCGTCCTGCAACAGATATGAGGACGAGTCGTGGATTGCCCAAAAAAGTAAGAGTAATATTTACCCAGATCTCAGGGTAAAGATTACCTGTAACAAAAATTACCCTTCGCGGGTAATATTGATCCTTGAAAAGGCGATATAGTTTTCTATATTTGTACTACCTACTTTGCTTTGTTTATTCGTATTTTCAAAAAAGCGCATATAATGAGTACATATACTCACACGAAAAAAAGTTTTCATTATAGATTGAATTCCTTAATTTCTTTAATTTTTGTAAATAAATTAATAAGTAAAACCGACAGTTGCAGCATTTTCGGTGTCTGAATGTATTATTCATACGCACTTCTTCGTTGAATTACTTAAAAGTAATAATTAATCATGATCGAGAACTAAATAATAACAATTGTCATTGTTACAAATAATTGTTATAAACATATTCACTAATATCGCATTTCTGAACATAGATACTTCCCTATTTTCTACGCGATCATTTCATTTTATCTCAAGGTAAGCTTAATATCATATATCACCATCCAACAACAATTAATATTGTTATACACAAGTTTTATAAAAAAAATAATATATTTTGCACTTTTAAACGTAGAAAATTGTTCCTCTCTCTAGAGTCACTTTTTTTGTTCCCTAAAGAATAATATTATCATAAATAATATTCCCAAGTAACAACCATTATCATTATTATAAATAATCTTTATAAATAAGTTCACTCATGTCGTATTTTTAACAAAAAAATGTTTCTTTTTTTTTGAGAGATCGTTTATCTTTATCTCAAGAATAATATGGTGACACAAGAAATTAAATTAGAACAACAATTGTTATAATTATAAACAAATTCACATTTTTGAACATAGAACATTTCTATTTTCTCAACCCGAAAATTCGTCTTTTTGGGTAGAAAACTGAACTATTTTGGCAAAAATTAACTTTTTGGTTGCAAATTCATATTTTTATATATATTTTTCTTTTTTAATTTTTTTTCTTTCGTGGTTGAAAATTCGTACTTTTGGTTTGAAAATTCATCTGTTTTGTTAGATTCATTTTTTTTAGGATTCATTATTTTAGTTCACAATTCATCTCTTTGGTTGAAAATTAATTTTTTTAACTGAAAATTTAACTATTTCATTTTTGGTAGAAAGTTTATCTTTTTGCTTGAAAATTGAGGTATTTTTCTTCAAAGTCTTCTTTTTTGGTTACAAATTTTATTATTTAATTGATAATTTAATTATTTTCGGGAAAACTTAATAATTTTGTGTAAAATATATCCTTTTTGGTGTAGAATTCAACAGTTTTATTGAAAATTCCTCTTTTTTGGTTCAAAATTCTACTGTTTTGTACAGAAAATTGGTCTTTTTAGCTCGAAAATTCAACAATTTGGTTGAATTTTTTTTCTTTCTTGGTTGAAAACTCAACTCTTATTACAAATTATTTTTTTAGTTAACAATTGGTTTTTGTGGTTCAAAATTAATTTTCTTCCAACTAAAAATTTAACTATTCCATTTCTTGTTGACATTTTTTCTTTCTTAGTTGAAAACTCAGCTATTTGGTTGAAAAATCACGTACTTATTTGAAATACCTTGATGAAAATTCGTTTTTTTTTTTACTGTAAATTCAATTATTTTCTGGAAAATTTACAATTTTGCTGAAAATTCATCCCTTTTGGTGAAGAATTCAACAGTTGTGTTGAAAATTTGTCTTGTTAGTTTAAAAATTCTACTATTTGATAGAAAATTGGCCTTTTTGGCTTGAAAATTCAACAATTTGGTTGAAATTTTTTGCCTTTCTTGACTGAAAAATCTTTCTTGGTTGAAAGTTCAACTGCTTGGTTGAAAATTTAACTACTTGATTGAACTATCTTGTTGAAAATTCGTTTTTTTTGTTGTTGAAAATTAATTTTTTTCACTTAAAATTTAACTATTCCATTTCGGCTTGAAAATTTGACTGTTTGGTTAGATAGTTCAACTAAATGGCAATCTTTTGTCTGATAATATTATTCTTCAGATGAAAAGAAGTGAAGATATAAGTGAATTTGTTTATAGCACTGATGATTTTTTTTGTTTAGGACTTGGTCATGATGAATTATTACTTTTACTTAATTAAATTGCAGAATCAGTATAAATCATGCATTCCATCGCCGAAAATACAGCAAATGTGAGTTGCATTATTAGTTTGTTTATAACAATTAAAGAAATAAAGTAATTTAATCTATAATTGAAACTTTCTGTCGTGATGAGTATATGTACCAATTCTACATGTTTTTGCGAAAATATGAATAAACAGAGCAAAGTTGGTAGTAAAAATATAAAAAATATGGTTTTGTATCATTTTTCAACTTAAATAACAAATTGATAAAAAAATTGTATATTTTCTTTTTTTGTGTATATTTAAAAACTGAATAGTGTGAATCGGGGTGAATTTACCCATCGGCACAAAATTTATAATGCGAAAAATACTATAAATTATACACGCCGAAATTATTAACCGATAACATTTTTTTACATATTTCGGATTCTATAAACAACTATATTTTGCTTGGCCTAAATGATTCGATTAATTTCAGCATTTTCACTTTGACTTTTTCAAAAAATGTATAAAAAACTCTATTTTATTTGTTACAGGAAATGTTAGGGCATCAAATGACGAATTTTTCTGGTGCCGCTTCTGCAAGCAGAGTTTTGAACAATTTGAATATAAAGAGCATCATGAAATGTTCGATTGTATCTACTTGTATGGCCCGCGAAAGAGCAACAAACAATTTAAGTCATACACTTGCGAAATTTGTCATGCTAGTTACACTCATAAGTATAGACTTTCTTATCATAAAAAACATGATTGTGGCCGCTCACACACTTGCGACCAATGTGGTAAAACATATACAGAGGTTAGCAGTTTACAGAGACATTTACGTAAAGAACACTGTATATAATTCGATTTTTCGTAAGAAATGAGCTTGGAAAATAGGAAAAGATACGGTTCTTCGATATTGTAAGAAAGTTCTTTTAAAATTAAAATAGTCTGAATAAATGAAACTTTATATTTGATCGAATCGCATTAAAACTTAATACAACCCAGATGAAAAATCAACACAAGAATCCGAGCTCAATGTATTTTTAATATTGATCAACCTTATATCATCGTAAATAATATGCATGTACAACATTTTATTCTTTGTTTGTTACAGGATATATTAGGCAGCTACTGTCTATATACATGCGAAATCTGCAATTCTAGTCACGCGCATCATCGTAATCTTTTGTATCATAAAAAAAATGATTGTGGCCGTTCATATTTTTCTCAAATATGTGGCCGTAAGTATGCAACGAATAGCAATTTGAACAGACATTTACGTGCTGAATATGGTATATAATATTATACCTAACTTGAATATTATTTCCTTTATAAAGATTTTTACGATTGTTTTTGAAATTTAGAAATTTTACAAGAGAAATTATGAATGTGTAAATTTGAATAAGGGAAGGTTTGTACATAATTGTTCTGGATTTAATGCTAAAACATTTAACAAGCAATTTTAAAAAATGTTGCTTATGTCATATTATGATATTCATATTCATGTTCTCTTTTTTGTACATGTATAGTAATATTTCCATCTGCTTTATTTATTCATTCTTGATGAGATAATAACTCATTTTTCTAAGGTTTCCCAAAGTAAAAGTCTTTTTTTTTTAATAAAAACACGGTAAGCCCCGGGACATCAAACCGTGGCATATTCAGATAAAAATGATCTACTTTTGCCGATCCAAAATTATTTTTACACAACTGCATACATGTCTGTGGAGTGGAATTTGTTATACTTTTTGTTGAAAGACGTAGAATAGTCATGGCCACCATAATAATTATAAAACAAGGAACGTTTTAGAAAAATTGTAATTTTAGAATGGGAGAAAAATTCTAGCTTTCATATGTTGGGTTTACAAATCTCTATGGCTCTGGAAATTAATTTCGAATTTTTAACCAAAAATGCAATAGGTCAATTTTCAGTTAAAAAAAAATTAATTCTCAAATAAAATAAATAAGTTTTCAACAAAATGGTTGAATTTTAAATGAAAGTGATACATTTTTAATTAAAATGATTAACCGTCAATAACAAAAATGAATTTTTAATAGAAAAGTTCAACCCTTAACCAAGTAGTTGAATGTTCAACCAAAAAGGATGAATTCTCAACGAAAGATGTAATAATTGATATTTTAACAAAAATAGATTTTAATTTTTAATTTAAAAAACAGTTAAATTCAACCAAAAAATACGATATTTAGACTCAAAAGTATTTTTCTGCCAAATATTAGAATTTTAAACTAGTTAAGTTAAATTTGTAACCAAGTAGTTGAATTTTCAACCAGAAAGATAAATTTTTAACTAAGAGGATTAATTTGTTACCAAAAAAATAAGAATTTTCCACTAAAAAAGATAAATCTTCAACCAAATATTTGAATTTTCAACCAAGAAAGATAAATTTAAACCGAATACGGAATAATGAAAAATTCAGTTTAAAAAACTAATTTTTATTTTGTTTAAACTGCATTTTCAACAAAAGAGTAACAATTTTAACCAAAAAAAAATAAAATTTTAAAAAAGGATTTCAACTTTCAACGAAGTAGTTAAACTTTCAATTAAAAAAAAATAATTTTCAAGCTAACAGATTAATCTTTAACGAACAAGATCATGTTTCAACAATGTGTTCAATTTCAACTAACAAAAATTTTTCAGTCATAAAATAAAAAAAATGTGAACCAAATTATTGAATTTTAAAGCCAAAAAGGCGAATTTTCTACAAAACAGTTGAATTTCCAACCCGCAAATATTTTTTTTTTAACGAAAAAGTTAATTTTAAAACAAATGACAGGAATTTTAAACGAAATGGTTAAATTTTAAACTAAAAAAAAATCAATTTTGAACCAAAAATGGAATAGTACCATTTTTATTTAAAAATATGAACTTTTAACCAGAATTAAACGAATTTTCAGCAAAATAGTTAAATTTTTAACCAAAGAGAATAACTTTCAACTAAAGTGATGATTTTTAAACAACAATCTAATACTTGATATTTTAACTAAAAAATATATTTTATTTTTAAATAAGAATCCGTTTTATTCCGCCAAGAAGATGAATTTTCCACAAAATAATTGAATCCTGAACCAAATCAGATTAATTTCTAACCAAAAAGGCGATTTTTACACAAAACCGTTGAATTTTTAACCAAGAAAGATTTTTTAGTCAAGAGAAAGAGAAACAATTTCCAACCGTATTTTGGAATTTTTAAGCCAAAAGAACGAATGGTCTGAAATAATGTTGAATTTTCCACCCGAAAATTTGAATTTTTAACAAAAACCTTATATCGTCGATCAATAAAAGTCTTAGCAAAAAAAATGAATTCTCTCTCAACCAAAAATATAATAATAGACTTTTCAGCTAAAAAGAATTACCTCTGAAGAGAGGAAACAAAATTAAATAACGAATGAAAAAATGGAACAGATAAATCTTTAGTTAAAGAATAATAATTTGGATATTGGGCTACAACTCTCTATGGCTATAGAAATTATTTTGTATTACCTTTAAAAAGTGTTTCCTTAGATTTACGTATGTCAAGTATTCGTAGAAACTTAATGATTTTTCGTTTAAAAAATGTATTAAATTTCCTCAAAAGTTCCATTTTTTAATTTCAATGCGCATGTAGACGGTCATGACTTGGATATAGCTTAGAAGAATCCGATCATTCTGGTGTGCAATTTGCTGATCAAATTAAAAATCCGAAATCTGTATTAAAGCGTTGCATATTATTTTGATCCAATTTCGGGTTCAAATTGTTCAACTGGTATTTACTATGAATCTAAACTAATTTAATATATATTTAATCGAATATGAATCTAAGGCAAGAAATATATAGTCAATTTAAAATAAAATGTCTTGTCTATTGGAAATCAAAAACGAGTATGATTTCATAGTTGCTTTT
The DNA here is from genome assembly GCA_011634705.1 of Andricus grossulariae. Taxonomy (NCBI): domain Eukaryota; kingdom Metazoa; phylum Arthropoda; class Insecta; order Hymenoptera; family Cynipidae; genus Andricus; species Andricus grossulariae. Next base: position 50,952 of record JAABKJ010000240.1, read on the forward strand.
TCTCATTACTTCTACGAAAAAAAAATGAATAAAAAGACAACTGCAACATAAATCCTTTTATTTTGTTACAGAAAATTTAGAGTTCTTTTGGACGGAAATGCCGAATTTAATAGATAATTCAAAACGTCAGTCGACATCTAAGGACTCGAGAGTTGGCATGCAAAGATGCCGATACTGCAAGCAGTTTTTCGAACAATTGGAATATAAAAAATATCATGAAATAAACGAATGTATCTATAATCCGCGGAAGGCACATACTTGCGAAACTTGTAATGCTAGTTACACTCATAAGTATAGACTTTCTTACCATCAAAAACATGATTGTGGACGTTCACATACTTGTAACCAATGTGGTAAAATATATTCGGAGATTAGCAATTTGAAAAGACACTTGCGAAAAGAACACTTTATGTAAATTAAAAATGGGCCCGGAAAATAATATAATTCAGGATCATCGATATAGTAAGAAAGTTTCGTTTTATGACAGAAATCGTCTTTGAATAAATGGAATTATTTGTGTTGCACTTTTGAAACCTATTTATACACGTTGGGCATCGATGGCACTGAACCCTAAGCATTAAGGTGCTTCAAACGGCTCGAGGTTTTGCAAGATCCAAAATACGTCTACAAGGATGAATTCTTGAATGCAATATTTTTACCACATAATCTAAAAGTATTTATACTGGTTTGGACAAAGAGATTTTCCCGAAAAATGTTTTTTTTTGTGTGTACACCCAAATCTCGGTTTCAGTCCAGTTTCGAGGTTGCCTGAAAATAGCCCTGAACCCTTTCCAATTGGAATGCCTAATATTGCGCAATATACTCGACTGAGTACTCGTGCGCCGCGGCCCTTCCGATGCGAGAGTCGCAACCGGCTTTCGATCTGCGCGCTAAGAAACTGCGTGGGCCAGCCGTTCTAGGAAGGCTGAAACCTGAGGGACAGAATCCGAGAGTTGGGTGTAATTGAAAATAGAGTGTTTTTGCGCCTGAAACCGGCAAAACTCTCACTATTGTGTACGCCGGGCAGCCGGCGTTGCCGGTTTCAGACACAAAAACACAGCCCATTTTCAATTACAAAAAAAAGCAAGAACATTTTCCGGAAAAGCTCTATTTTCAAATCGGTATAATTGCCTTTAGACCTTGTAGACATATTTTGGATCTTACGAGACACTAAATCGTTTGAAGGACCTTAAGGTAAACCCATAAGGAGCAATTTTGAAAAAACTATTTTTCTAACTTTAGTGCTATTTCCATAAAACTATACATAATGACCCTCCCCCTAATCAGAAATTGAGATTTTTCAAAAATGGGTCTACCGATTTTGATTCATTTTGGTCTCAAGATGATCATGGGGTATCACAGTAGTCAGTTAGTTGTTAGTTGTAATGTGGGTGGGGGGCCTTGTGAGGTGCCCCCGTGGCGCTCAAGCTATGAAGCCTATTGTGCCACACCCGTGTTTATTCTCAAGGCAGTACCAACATTCTGAAATTATACCTCTCAGGTGCCAGGCGTACCTATCGCACAGTAAATGTCGTCCTTCTTTGTTGATCAGGCAAAGTGATCCTCACCCACTCTGCCATTCGGCAGCCTCCCTAGTAGGCCGCAGGAGAGAGGATATGCCCAGACTAGGGTGGACGGAGCGATCCCTCTGAGGTCATCAGTTAGATGCACAGATTCGAAGCACTGGCTTGGTGTGTTATGTAAGTGTATGTGTGTGTGTTCATTACTCGAAATTGGCCAGCGACCGCCGAGCAAGAGTCCCCCTGTAGGTGCCTCAAGCACAGAGGTCCCCCGTAGGAGCCTCGAGTGCAAGAATCCCCCGTGCGAGCCTCAAGCGCAAAGAAATCGCTGCCTCATTTTCGAGTCTTCTCAAAATCAGCTTCGACCCCCAAGGTTAGGCCCTCGAAAGAGCCCATTTATCCTTTGTATGACACCAGCTTCTTCTGAGGAGACCTACAGTTTAAGGTGGGTTCCGAACCACCGAAGCCCCGGTGGAAGTACATAGAAAAATTTCCATTGGTACTCGGCTCAGGGATCGAACCCCAGACCTCCTGCATGGAATTCTGACGCGCTATCGTCTCAGCCACCGAGGCTTCTGACCCCCGTGGGGTAACTAAGGGTTAAATAACAAAAAGAAGCTTTTCAAATGCTTCTTTTCAAAAATAGATTTTTAAATCATTAATTACAACCATAATTACCAACAAAATATTTTTCCTGACTTGAAAGGAATGTAGTCTTGATTGTGCTATTTACACACATTATTTGTTCTATGTACGGCAATAAAAAATATGCGAAGAACAAGGTTTATGCAATGTTTATTGTTAAAACAAGAAATAGAAATGAGAAATGAATTTTTTTATTTCAAATGAACTTTTTACTTGCATATTTTTTGGTTGGAAATTGATCTTTTTCTACTAAAAATTCGTCTTTATTAGAAGATAACTAATCTTTTTGGTTCGGCTACAAATTTGTCTTTTTCGGTAGAAAATTAATCTCTTTGTTTGAATTTTTTTTTTTAATGTAAATTATTTAATTATTCTCTTTCACTTACCTTTGTTTTTTTGGTTGAAGCCTCATATTTTTTGGTTCAAAATCCAACTATTTGGTTGAAAATTGATTTTTGCAGTTGGCTATTGGCTATTTCGTTGGAAATTCAATTGTTTTGTTGGACAATTGTCCTTTTTGGTAGCAAATTCACCTGTTTCGTTAAGCATTCGTCTATTTGGACAAAAAGCTCTTGCTTTTGGATTGAAAATTTACCTTATTTGTTCAGAATTAAAGTGTTTTCTGAAAATTCCAATTATTTTCTTGAAAATGCAACTGATTGTAGATGAAGTTTATTCTTTTTTGTTTAAAATTGGATTATTTGGTTAAAAATTCCTCTTTGTATGTTTGAAAATTCAACAGTTTGCTTAAAAATTTAACTATTCTGTTGATAATTTATATATTTTTTCGGGAGTCGAAATCAAGTTAGCCTAGAATTCGATAGCTCAGTCAAATTTTAAATAATTATGATCAAAAATCGTATTACACACTCAATTGAACCCACTTTCATTGTATCGAAAGCAAAAGTATTGGATTAAAAAAATGTCATTGAATTTTTGTTGAATTTGGAAAAAGTAGAAACTTTGAAATGTTTCCGATTGCAACGTCGTGATTAGTCACATTGATAAAATGAACAAAAGCAAATTCATTGTCATTTCCAGAATATGAAACCTTTTTTAAGGTCTTTGATACTAATTATTTACGAATAGAATAGAAAGAATATTTAAATTGAAATATTTTAATATTCATTTTTTTATCTTAATTTTCAAACTCCTGGCTCAAATTATGTGGAATTCACTGGAATTTCCTCAATTCGTTTTAAATTCTTTGAAATCTAGTAAACTTTATCAAATTCTTTTGAGTTTTGAGTTGAAAGTCGCATCTGAAAACAACGTTGGAAAAGAAATTTGTTATTTCGTGAATGCATAGGTCATTTTCTCAAACTTCTTTTTTCCTCTACTTCGCTCTTTTCCCTCTTTTTAAAAAATTCTTACCTTTTTCTTGTTTTCAAGAAATTTCACGGTATTCTTCCTTTTCTTGTTCTTGAGCTTTAATGCGAACTGAAATAGTAAAACTCAACGAGAAAATTCAACTATTTTCTTCTCAATTTTATTATCCTTATTTGAAACGTCTACTATTATACTTTTGGTTCAGAATTAATTTTTTTCTTGGGAAATTCAACTGTTTCGTTGAAAGACGAACTACTTTCTTGAAAAATAATTTCATTGGTATAAGTATTACGCCGAAAAATGCGCGTGTATGTTTTCAAAAAGTAAGCGAATTGTTTATTAGACAATTCGGTGTTTCTTTATTACTTTAATATTAGATACAAGCTTACATTCGTAGAGTTAGATTGGAACTGACGAAGGGCCACACGCCCGGTCCTACTTATACTCTAGCATTAATATGTGGGCTTACCTAAAATGGAAAGGCAAAGTAGATGTGGGACAATAATATAGGTCAAAGTCCAAATGCGTAACACTCCCCTTTTTAGACAAGGTTTAGTCCTCTAAACCTATTTTAAATTTTC
>JAABKJ010000241.1:0-55024 GCA_011634705.1 Andricus grossulariae
ATGTAAGGTAGGAATGCATGATGACGTCATCAAGAATGCCGGTAAGGTAGGAATGCATGATGACGTCATCAGGACCCATCGAAAATGTTCCAGAAGCTTAGCACGGACATGAACCACTTTTCTAGAAAAATTTAGCACGGACACAAACCACTACAGCTAGAATCTTCTCGATGTCAGTAAGGTAGGAATTTATAATTAGAACCCGCCCTATACATCTACTGTTCGGCCTTACTCACACTAGATATCCAACTCTAGCGACTTTTAAATATTTCTACCCGAGTTTGGTAAAGGAAATTATTTGAAATGTTCAACAAAATTTATTAAATTTCCGTGCCTACTCACGTTGAGTCAGAAATAAGTCTTCAGTGATTTCCAATAATTTAAACCCAAGTTTTATGAGGGCAATTTTTAAAAAATGTCAAAAAATATTTCATAAAATTTTTGTTCCCATTATTTAAGTCCAGGGCTTAATGTTTCTTATAATTTTCAAGAAAAAGTATAAGAAACATAATTTCTAAATAAATCTTCTGATGTACACATCAAGACGAGATGAAGTTTGTCGAAAACGGAAAATGTTTGCTGCAAAAATGTTCTTTTTGAGACAAATGAAAATTCTGTTAATCTTAAATTTACGAGGAAATTCCATTTGTGTTTCTCTGAGTGGTAACGAACAATAAAAAACGAGGGAGAAAATAAAGAAAAATGATTCAACTAAATGAAACACTCCTTCTTTATTCTTTCTTTTCTCATACTACATGTTTTTCTCCTAGTATAAAAAGATGGAGAAAGAATAAAGAATAGAGTAAGGGAGTGATTGATTTGTTGTGTTGAATCTTTTCTTTTCTCCAACTTTTTTTCATTGGTATATATTTGTCTCTAATGAACAAAAAAGATTTATTTGTGGAAGCACATATTACTCTGATACGCCATTTTTTGTAGTTTTCTGAATAAGAAGGTTTATTCAGATATTATCTTTCCTATAATCTTTTTAGAAAAATTAAAATCTCTTCTCATAACATATAATTGAATATTTATTGTAAATTAAATATAATAGATTAATCATTAATTTAAATGACATTTCTAATAATTTGATTATTCAATATTTTCCTTTATGTTATAAAACTTTGGCAATAATTGAGAATTTATTTTGCAAATTCAGAACTAAAAATTATGCAAGTTTTACCACTCAAAATTCCGTAACTTTGATGTTTTATATTCGAAATTTCTTCAATTTATAAGATTTAGAATTAAAAATGGTACAATTTGCAAATCTATATTTTCAAAAATCAAGAATTGTCAATTGTAACTCTTCGAAATTGCAGCACTTTCAATTTTATATCTTTAAAATTGAAATTTTTTTAATTTGATAAACTTACAATTAAAAATTATGCAATATTAAGTTTTACAATTAAAAATTCGGTAATTTTCATGTTTTATATTAAAAAATTTTTCAATTTGAAAAATTTCGAATTGATAACTTGACTTTTGATTCTCAAAATTTAATCATTGTTATTTATGCATCTTTAAAATGGTATAGTTTCAACTTGCAACTCTTCAAAATTGAAAAACTTTGAATGGTAAATCTTTAAAATTGAAGTGTTTTTAATATTGAAAATTTAAAATGATGCAAATTTTAAGTTTTAGAATTAAAAATTGTCCAAGTTTTAAGTTTCACAATTAAAAATTTTGTAATTTTAATGTTTTATATTCGAAATTTCTTCATTTTGGAATTGAAAACTTGACTTTTGATCTTCAAAATGTAAGAATTGTTATTTATGCATCTTCAAAATGCATGAGTTTTTACTTGTAACTCTTCAAAATTGTAAAACTTTGAAGCGCAAATGTTTAAATTGAGGTGTTTTTCATATTGAAAATGGAAAATTAAAAATTGTCCAAGTTTTGAGTTATATAATTAAACATTCTCTAATTTTGATGTTTTATATTCGAAATTTCTTCAATTTGGAATTGAAAGCTTGACTTTTGATCTTCAAATTCATCCAAAATTATAAGAATTTTTATTCATGCATTAGAAAAATTAAAGATTTTTCAATTGTAATTGTTCAAAATTGTATAACTTTGAATTATGTATTTTTGGAAATGAAAAGTTTTTAATTTGGGAAATTTACAATTAAAAATTCTGTAGTTTTGATGTTTTATATTCAAAATTTCTTCAATTTTGATAATTTAGAATTAAAGACTCGACTTTTGATTTAAAAAATTTAAGAATTGTTATTCATACATCTTTAAGCTGGAAGAGTTTTCACTTGCAACTCTTCAAAATTGCAGAAAATTGAATTGTATATCTTTAGAATTGAAAACTTTTCAATTTTAAAAATTTTAAATGAAAGATTTTGCAAGTTTTAAGTTTTACAATGGAAAATTCTATAATTTTACTGATTTATATTCGAAATTTCTTCAATTTTAAAGATTTACAATTGAAAACTTGACTCAAAAACATCAAAATTTAAGAATATTTATTTATACATCTTTGAAATTGAAAATGTTTCAATTATTAATCTTCAAAATAGAACTATTGAAGAAAAAATTCAAAATTACATCATTTTAAATTATAATCATTAAAAATTAGAGAATCTTCAATTGCAAATCTTCAAGATATGCCTATTTTCAAAAGATGTTTCAAATTTCATGAGTTTAAACTATGAATATTCAAAATTAAACAAGTTGGCGAATTTTTAATTGTAAACATCTTCAAAATGCATCAGTGTCAAAAATGGAAGACATCAGCAAGACTCAGAATTCCAGAATATATTTTAAGACTATCTTATTAGAATATAAAATCCCAAATTGACTTAATTATTTTTTTATAATTTCCGATGGCATAAAATCTTATATTTAAATAAAAGTTACAGATTACTGAAAGCCGATTAAAGATATAATTGAAATTAAAATTGTATGAAAGTCGATGACTTTAATATTTATTTTAATTTATAATTATTAAATATAATGTATAGTACCGTAAAACTAGGTAAAATCGCTCATGTAATGTAAAGTAGCTCTCCAATAAATTCGCACCAAATAAATTTCAAAATAAAGTTTGTCAACTCTTCTATAATTAAAACAATCGATATCTTTCACTTTTTTCCCTAGGAAGTTTGATATTGAATTTGAAAATATAAATCTGGGGGTGAGCGACTTTACCCTACATGAGCGACTTTATCCTGCTTTAAGGTATTTTATATTCAATCATATATTTTTATTTTATAATCAGGCAATTAAAATAATGAACATGTAATAAGCGCGCGTAGTGCGCTATTTTTGCTTGTAATTACACTGGAACCTGGACTGCCGTAAACTGAGTTTGTGCGTCCCCAGAATTGATGCCGCTTGGCGATTTGAAGATGAGAGGAGCCGCGGGGCCGAGAGGGAGGATGTGTTTAGTCAAGCGTGACAAACAGCCTGAGGTTCGGCCTCTTAGCGCGTTAATAGCATCAGGTTGCGTCATACGTCCAAATCCAACATAAATTATTTATGCGGCCCTCCCTTCTATCTTAAAAAAGATTGCTTTTTTTACAAGAAAATGTTTTGGATGTTTCAGAAAAGCATTTTGAAGTTGGGTCTTTATTTCGGAGGGTGCGATTTAGTGGACGAGGTATCGATCTCCAGCGGAATTCGGGCCAATAGTAGGCCGAGAATTCGCAGTAGGTCAAGTGCACTGATTATCCGGCTAATTAGCAGCATTCTCGCATGGGCTGTTGTTCATGATGCGGTCGCTATTTTCTGAACAGCTTAATGATTCGAATTCCCATCAACTGCTAGACTTTGATTCGATATATTGTTAACACCATCGCGATTTCAGTTGAAATTCGAAACGCTGCTTTACGGAATCTTTAAAATTTATCATAATTTATCGATGTAACAGTTTCAAATAAAACATTTGAAATAAGAAAAATCCCTTTAAGTCCCTTAAAAATTCTGTAAGTTTGATGCTGTATATTCGAAATTTCTTCAATTTTGAAGATTTAGAATTAAAAACTTGACTTTTTATCTTCAAACCCATCAAAATTTAGGAATTTTTATTTATATATCTTCAAATTTGAATATTTTTTAATTAAAAAAATTTTTGATTAGAAATTTTGAAATTTTGATGACGAACATTCAAAATTTTTCAATGTTTTCAACTTTTGATCTTGAAAATCATTCAAACTTAAGAAACTTTATTTATACATTTAAAAATTAAAAATTCTGTAATTTTGATGATGAACATTCGAAATTCCTTCAATTTCTTCAATTTTTGATCTTAAAAATCATTCAAACTTAAGAATTTTTATTATACAGATCTAAAATTGAAAATGATAGTTAGCCTAGACTTCCTGACTTCCGTTTTCCCAGCATGCAGGGCCAGTATCAACTAGAAGCCGTAAAAAAGTCGCATTAGTCGCGTAAAATTACAAAAAAAAGTCGCATGGAGTTTCGAAAAAAGTCCACAAAAGTCGCATAAAATTTTTGAAGATAATGAAAAAAACAGTACCAGACACTGAATGACTGAAATAATAACTTTAATTGTTTAGGAATATAGAGTACATAACTCTCATTGACTTTTAAATGTTCTTTGCTCATTAACAAATAGCTTTAAGATTTAAACTTTTTTTTAAGAATAGTCATTCAGCTTGAAGGATTCTGAATCTCAGTTTAAAATATTTCTCTCTGAGCTATTAAACTTGTGAACTTGGATTATTTTAAAATGAGAGAAGTTTATAACTTACATTAATTTTGAACCTCAAGAACATTCATTATGAACAATTTGAAATTTGAAATTATTCAACAATTAAGGACTTAAAGAGACTATACAATTTAAATATGAAATTGATCATTCTTTAATAATTCAAACTTTAAAGCCCAAAATACTCTCGAAACACGAGAAATTGAGTGATTTTTTTCAAAAATTGGGAAAGAAATTCATTTCAATAAAATTAATATGTAGATGCAATATTGAATTCAATATGAAACGCTTCAAATTCGAAACATTTCACGTCAAATTATATTGTAATATATTGTATTGCAAATATGAATTTTCAACCAAAAAAATACCAAAATTGAACCAAATATTTGAATTTTCATGCCAAAGAGGCGAATTTTTTTAAATAATTGAATTTTCAACAGAAAAAATAATATCCAACGAAGAAAGATAAATTTTCAACCAAATAGTTGAACATTTAATCAAAAGCGTCGATTTTTCAACAAAATAGATTAATTTTTAACCAAATAGTTGAATTTTCTAGCAAACGGACAAGTTTTTTAAAAGACAGTTGAATTTTCAACAAAAAGATAATTTTCAACGAAGAAGGATGAATCTTCAATCCATAAGGACGAATTTTCTATCCAAAAAGATGATTATTCAACAAAACAGTTTAATTTTTTACGAAAAAAGATAACTTTTGAACAAAATAATTGAATTTTCAGCTAAATAGTCGAATTTTCAAATAAAAGAGATTAAACCTCGACCAAAAACATTTGCAATTTTAAACAAATAGTTGAATCTTCAAGCCAAAAAGAGGAAATTTTTACAAAATAGTTGAATCTTCAACCAAGAACTTTCCTACCAAAAAAGATCAATTTTGAATCCGAAATAGTAAATAAATTTTCTATTACAAAGATGAATTTTCTAACAAAAAAAATTACTTTTGCACTATAAAAAAATCATTTTCATTGCAAAAGGATGAATTTTCTATCCAAAAACACGAATTTTCAAGAAAACAGTTAAATTTTTTACAAACAAAAAAAAATGAATTTTCAACAAAATAAATTAATTTTCAACCATAGGGTTCTATTAATTCAGTTCGTCTTTAAGCGCAAACTCGAGAAAAGGGGGGAAAAGGAGAAGTTTCTCGAAAAAAAGGAAAAAATAAATTCTATTAAAAAAAGGGGAAAAGGGGAATAGGAGAAATATTTTTAAGATTGTAAATGAATTTGAATTTTCAACCAAATGGTCGAATTTTTCATCAAAAAAGGTTCCACTTCAACTAAATAGTTCAACTAAATATAGTTTTCAACCAATAAAGTTAGATTTTCAACCAAATAGTTACATTTACAACCAAATATAGTTGAATTTTCAACTAAAAATAGATGGATTTTTTTGGGTTCTATTAAATTAGCTTTTTAAAGCAAAAAGACGTGTAATTGAATTCGAAATGATTTAATTTTAAACGTTGCCGACCTGAACATGTCCAAATGTTAGGGCTAATAATTTGCAAAAATTAAAACTGTGAATGTGGATTTACGAAATTAGAATCATTCAATTTTTAATGTTCTAAATTAAAGTGGTACAATTTTTTTTAGTTTTGAATTTCAATTTTACAATTTTTATTGTGATTAAAATTTAAACGAAGTAAGGCGAACTTCTGAGAAAAACGGGAAAAAAGTCGATTAGTCGCATTTATATACAAAAAGTCGCATTTTTTCCAAAAAGTAAGACAAAGTTCAAAAAAAGTCGCACAATCCGAGCCCTGAGCATGTAGTAATCACGATGTAAGTGAAAAAGTAGGTCAACATACAAATATATATACATCTGTCACCTAACACAAAGAAAGGGCTTGAGGAATGAAATGACTGAAAGGAAGCCAGGATTTTCTGCTGTAAGCTCCTATTGCAAATAGCATGCTAAAGTCGATCCTTTGCTGCAAATTGCAAAGTTTAGTCGCTTCTCGTAAACTCAAAGCAGACAATTCGTTTTGTTCTACTCTGAGTAGTAAATCAAGTTTCAAGTCCTCTAAACTTGATTCGCAATTAATTCGCGTTTAAATGCAGATTCTATCCATTTATAGGACAAGGACAGATACTTTTACATTTGCAAAGAGACTATATCATTCTAGAAATGCTAGAAACTATTTCAATGAAATTAACCAAAGATAAATTATAAAAAAATCATGGTGGCCTTTCAAGACTAAAAGAAAAATTAACGCGGTTATTCCTCGGTTATTTCCAGTGGTTATAAAAAAAAATGTCCGGGTATTTAACTTTTAAAATTCAAACATTCAGAACGAAGCAATTTATATTTAGTGATTGAACTGCTGCATCTTAGAACGGGATATAGAATATTTCTCGACGAGTGTGTGGGGGGTCCCAACCTATTGGGTTTGCACGACGTTCGCCCCCCCCCCCACCCACTCCACGAAAAGTATTCTATATATCCCGTTCTACGATGCAGCGGTACAATTTCAAGCATTCGAAAAAGAATCTCAAAATTAATAAATCTAAAGCGGAATCCAATCATTAAAAAGTGCATGGTGCCATTTTCGATTAATATCTCCAAACTATGAAGAAACTATTGTTGTCGGGAAACCCGTATTTATGATTGGTTGGGAGTGTCATTCTATTTCGTTTTTTCTTTTAAATAAACATTGCAGACTTCAGGATTTTTGGTTTCTCTCTTGATTATTATGGTGATTTTCTTATGTTTTGTAAACAAACTAAAATCCGAATATTAAAAAGCCCATGGCGCCATTTTTGATTAATATCTCGAAACTATCTCGTAACTATTTTTGTCGGGAAACGCGTGTTTATGATTGGTTGGAAATGTCATTCTATTCCGTATTTTCTCTTAAATAAAGATAGCAGACTTCAGGATTCTTGGTTTGCTTCTTGGTTATTATGGTGATTTTCTTATGTTTTTGTAAACAAACTAAAATCCAATTACTAAAAAGCCTATGGCGCCATTTTCGATTAATATCTCGAAACTATCTTGGAATTATTGTTGTCGAGAAACCTGTGTTTATGACTGATTTCCGGTGTCATTCTATTCCGTTTTTTTATTGAAGATTGCAGACTTCAGGATTTATGTTTTGTAAACAAACGAAAATCAACGAAAAAATCGTCTCATAAATAGATTCATCAAATTCATCATCTAAAATCTGTGAAAAAAAAACAAACAAAGAACTGCATATTCCCTTAACCATAAAAAAGGTCCAATTTTAGAAAATGCTGATTTTGTGACGTTCACTTAGTTGTGAAGAATATGTTTTTCACAAACTCGATTAAAATTTAAGACTACTGTTTCAATATTTAGATTAACGTATACAATTTATACACTCTAAAAATATGCTATTTGAGTAAATAGCTTAAATTTTGAAAATTCAATATTTTAGCGTATTAGCGATGAAGTCCTCCCCATTTTTATAAATTTTAAAAAACTAGAAAGTTACACCTCAAAAACTCTTGATAATAATTTTCGGTGGACAAAGACATTTTGTTTAGTTTTGAGTAGATATCTGAAAAATAGTATTTTCTCTTCTAAATCAATGGAAAAATCTGAAAATAATAAGATAAGATTCTTTGCAATCTTTAAAATAAAAAGGTTTTTAACTTATTTGAATGTTTTAGCAAAAATGCAGCTTACTGGATAAACCATTGACAATTTTCTGTAAGCAATAATAAATTAAACATTTCAGCACCCAAAATATGTATATTTGTACACAAATAAGGCTTTTTATTTGATAAATGAAAACTTTGCTTCAAGATCAAACTTCAGCCTCAAATCAGCCTCAACCTCAGCTCAAATACTTTTGCCCTTGGAATGGTGTTTATATGTAACATTTCATTCACAATCAGTTTTTCGTAAAAATTATAAATTTGTTATGTCTTTCAATTGACCTAAAAAATACAGTTTATGAGATTTAAAAAAATAAAAAGTTCCAGGTTTCCCCAAACGCTATAGCAACTATTAATGCTTTCAACTTGAAATCAATTTGTTAAATCCAGAAAAGAACACATAACGATTCTGGAATTTCGAAAAATAGACTTTAAATAACCTATTTTATCACGTTTGGATCTAAAATTATTCAATTAACTTTATGAATTAAAAAATCTTTAACTAAGGTCTTGCTTTCTGAATTATACAATTTTGAGAGATTTAAATTCACAGCAAACCATTTTGCATATTTTAATCTATGGAATAATTCAATAAATATGAATAATGAATTGAATTAAAAAATTAGAGACTTATAAAATAAAATTGTCAAATTCAAACCTTGAAAATTACAAAGTTTTGCAATTAGTCTTCAAAATTCAACAATTTAAAATTAGAACTGCCTCGAACTGTAAAATTTTCTTTCCCGGTCCAGCATGTAACTATTTGCAGTAGATTTAGATTTCCTTTTCCGCTTTTTCTAGAGGTTTCGAGTTCGATTTTAAAATTCGAGAGGGGAAAGTTTATCGGAAATGACATCGACAAATTTATATTTTCAAAAGAGGGCTAAGTTTGAACGCGCAAAGTGAATCTAGCACGTATGACGAGTGTCGACCTAAGAAGGTGTCAGATAAAACATCTTGCCGTTAAACGGTATCGAGTTACTTGTCCATAGAGTATCCCGAGGGTGTATCATGTTCGTTTTCAATCGATTTCTTGTTTTATGACCCTTGGGATGTCATTTTCACGTTTTTTTCTTCTTCAATTTTTAAATATATGTAACACTTATCCCATTCATACCTTACCGATATTTTCTGTAATTATTAACATTTATTAAATTATATTTAATCAGATAAACCTTCCGTAGTGTCTTTTATTTGATTTCTCAAACTTTAAGTCGATACCTCATTTCGAGGCGATCCACGACTCGTCCTCATTCCAGTTTCAGTACGAAATCGTACGTACAGTTTGACCCTTCTGCACCCCCGCGGATAGAACCGGAGGTCCCCCACCACCAGCGCACTGTTAACCCTCTAGTATTTTCCGGACTCGGGAAAATCTACATTCATGAATCAATTCATGTCATAAATTGATAATAATCTTGTTTGGAAGAAACCACCTTATTTACGAACGATGAATAATATCTTTGAACTCTTTAATCCAAAATATGTACAGAAACTCACAGCCGTTTGAAAGACTTGTAGCACACGGAGAAAAATGGATAGTCCAACTTGGAGCGTCAAAATGTAGATGGTCAGTTTGATCTTCTAGAATCTAAGTAGTACCATGTACCATCCACAATGTTTTCTTCATAGTCACGTATACCATAATTTTATAGTTTATTTGAATATCCACAGGTGATTTAGAGTCACTATCAGGATAGTCAAATCGACACTCCACAATGTCAATCAGAAGTTAAAACACAAAAATTTTAATTAGTTTAAACCATTTGTTGACATTTCGAACATGTGTGGAGACGAATAAAATGTGGAAAACATGGTGGAGAGTGGGTTAAGTGGGTTCCGGTCTGATTTTAAACGTCAAATTCGATACTTCCGAGGGATTGAGGACAAAGGCATCACTCATCAATCAGTGCATATTCGCAACATTTTCGACCAAAAAAGTGCTCAAAATTTCGTAGTTCATTGATAAAGAAACAAGACTTGCGATATTTCTAATACGCATTTATATTTTGTTTTCTGAATTATCTAGTGTGAAAAATATTTCCATTCAGCACAGTGAAACCGTTTCCTTAGCCTCCACTGTTCAAAGTAATATGTTGTCAAAGTTTGTATGTTTACTCTTGAAAAATAATACAGCTGCTTTCAGAGTTGATGGATTTTATATCAATTTTCATTTTTTTCAGGTTTCATTTATTAATTTAAATTTCCGTCTTTTGTATCTCTTTCTCTCATGAATATAAATGTAGGTAGGAGAAGGACAGCAGATAATAAAGTTGACCCTCTAATATGATTAAGTTAACACTCCGAGATAATCCTGCTAAAATTCCTGGCATAATCAGGTTTAAGCTCCAGGATCGTCAACTTTACACTCTGGGAAAGTGAGGCTAACCGTGAAATTTTGACTCTCCACGGGTAGTACGCTACACCATCTAGAGGGCTATCCCAAAGTTTTTCTCCGTGCATGCAGGCAAGTCCGTGTGACAGTGCAAGTTTCTCGTCCTGAAGCAGGTGTGGACTGCTCTCATTTTATAAAAATGTCGATAAGGTAGGTATCAGTAAGTATCAAATGGCCTTGAAGAGAAATTTAAGCCTTACAATCTTTGGCTTTTTCGAATTTCTGATACTTCGTTTTCTTCTCTTTAATGCTTAAGTTTTGTCAATTGAAGAATATTAGAAATAATGTTAACAAATTTCAGACATTTAACTGTATCTGCATAGAAAAGGCAGTTATTTATATCTGATGAATCTGAAAATTGCAATTAAAATTTCGTAAATTTATCATAAATTTGTCGATTGTAGTTTCGGAGATATTAACGTTTTTGTGAACAAAAGTATATCGATTTGGGTTTTCAGTGGGAAATCACACTCAAATATATCCTCTAACTAGTGACATGTTACTTATGTCCCAAAAGTGGCCGGAAGTGGGTACATTTTATCTTTCAAAAAAATATAATACGTACTCTTATGGCACTCACTAACTTTAAATGTGTTTTCCCGAAATGCGGGTGTTCAAATTTCCAAATTCAAAAGCGGCACGGCGTCTCGTTTTCCAACCTTAGAGGGTTCGTCCTGAGCTTAAAATGTCGGGAATTTATCCGGCCACATACCCCTATTCGTAACTCCACATCAGCGAAGTGGCCCATATTTATGGAATGACACATTTTTGGTATTTTTACTTTAAGATAGAAAAACGCCTTAAACAATCTTGAAATCATATAAACTTTGATACAATCCTGTTGATTGAAGTTGGAATTGAACATTCGAGGAGGCTTGATTATTACAAGGAAGTAATAGAAGAGGATTTAAGTCGTCATACCATTTTATGATCATTAATGATCCGAGAGTGATTGAACCGAGTTGCAAACGTAGTAAGTAGTCCATTAAAGTTTAAATGCTGTTATTCTGGACCCGTATAATAGATCGTAGTTTGATCGATTAAAAAGATTGAATACTTTAAGTTACAACTGACTTTTATATCAAGTAATAAATTAAAAATATAAGAGATCTTTGAGGATTCTCTTTATACGTTTCTAAAAGTCTTCTAGAATTTGTAAAGTAGATATCTACATTAAAGTAGATTGATTTTGATTCCTTATTCGCAACATTTTTTTTCTAGTGTATTATTTTCAGTACAGAAAACTTTAAAGTATTTTTGTACGTAATCTACAATGAAATTAATTTAAAAACATAAAAATGACTATTTACGAAAACCTACTTTTTGTGTTTTTGTTTCCATAGACCTTTAAATTTGTTTCTAAAGTATTTTTATCAGTTGAAAGCTCTAAGGTGTTCAAAACACTTTTTAAAGCTAACTAAAAAAAGATTATAGTCTAAAAAAAGAATATATATATTATTCGCGAATATAACAACATTATGAAGATAACAATTTTTTTAAATATGCAGTTTGCTAAACATATATGTAAAAGCCAACAAGAAAATCCAACCACTTTTGGTTGAAAGTTCACTCTTTTTTGAATGAAAAGTGTACTGTCATATTTTTGGTTGAGAATTCATCTTTTTTGGACCACAATTTTATTATTTGGTTGCAAACTTAATTACTTTGTTGAAAATTCGTTTTTTGTTTGGGTTAAAAATTCAACTATTTTCGTACAAATTTCAACTATTTGGTTTGGTAGAAAATTCTTATTTTTTACATGAAAATTCAACAATTCGGTTAAAAAACATTTCTTGACTGAAAAATATTTTTTGGTTGAACATTACACTATTTGGTTAAAAGTTGAACTATTTTGTTCAAAATTAATTTTTCACGAATTAAAATCTTTTTTGATAGAGATATCACGTATTACATTCTTTATTGAGAATTCATGCTTTTTGTTTCGAAAAATCAATTATTTAGCTAAAATTGAATTACTTTGTGAAAAATTCGTTTTTTTTAAAATGAAAATTCGTTTTAGTTGAAAATTTATCTCTTTGGTTGAAAATGTATCTATTTTATTGAAAATTTGTCTTTTTGGGTTGAAACTTCAACTATTTTAGTAGAAAATTCAAATGGTTGGTTAAAAATTAACTTTGTTGTTAAAAATTCATATTCTTGGACTGGAAATTCACCTCTTCGGTTGAAAATTTACCTATTTTCTTCAAAATTCGTCTTTTTGGGTCGAAAATGCAACTGTTTAGTTGAAAATTAATCTGTTTCGGTTGAGGATTCAACTATTTTATTAAAAATGCGTCTTTTTGAAATGAATTTAACTGTTTTTTTTTAATTTAAAATCTTTTTTTGTTGAAAATTACACAATTTGGTTGAAAAATCAACTTTTTTGTTGATAAGACGTCTTTTTTGAAGATTTGAACTGTTTCGTATTTAAAATTAAACTCTTTTTGGAATGAATATCAACTATTTTTCTTTTCATTGAGAATTTATATCTTTTGAGTGAAAATTCAACTACTTGGTTGAAAGCTGGAATACTTTGTTAAAAATTCTCTTTTTGGTTAATGAATCATTATTTAATTTGAAAATTCATTTCATTGGTTGAAAATTCATTTTTTTGCCTGTCAACTCTATAAAAATGTTTTTGAAATTGATAATTTAAAATTAGTATCATCAAAAAGGGGGAAAAGTGGATCAAAATTCTCGAAATTGTGTGTTTTAGGGGATTTTTCAAATTTAAGGGGGGGAAACGGGGATTGGGTAAAAAAAGGTGACGAACTGTTATCCCTGTTATATAAACTCAGATACGCGCTTTACGATCCCAGCGACGAGATACGTCTTTAATGCTCGGAGAAATTTAAAAAGTTACACACAACTTTGAGATTCATTTTTGAATTTGTCTACAAACCTATTGGTCTAGGACACGCTACAAGGTCGGGGATTGGTTGAGTTTTGGATTGAAAAGGGATCAATACATAGGCGCCTTTCGGCGCGGCGAAGGCAAATCTCCGCTGGGAACCGCCAGACGTAAAAGCTGTTGTCAGTGTATAAGATATGTGCTTGACCTTGTACTCAGCCTATCGTGTATCATCTTTCCCGACACATGATTAATCTGTCTTATCTATATGTACCTACCTATACATGTGAATACAATAAAGCTATACGAAATTCTATTCTCTCCAAACATAGATGTGCATGTCGTGCACAGAAAAGAGAAATCTGCAACATTTATACACTCGCACAAAGTACAATACAACTCGCACAGAGAATTGTTTTGAAAGAGCTTACAACACGATAGTGGAGAAGCGACATAGAATTCTAGAATACAGAATTAACTAGCATACGAGTACTCTATTTCAATTCCGTAGTTTACTGCATTAATCTAGTTCGTTGCATACGTTAACAATCGCAAGAACTTGAGACCTATACTCATTTCCAGGAGCAGAAATCTTGTAATAATGTGTACCTTCCAATTAGGTAGGTATGAAGTTCATGAATTATGATCCCTATTCAAACAGGATCTGTTAGTCAAAGAATGATTGAGATTATAAAAATGTTGAGAGAAGATACATTTGAGAATTCATATAAAAAATTGCTAATTATACACTCCAAGTCCCATATAATAACAGTTTCGGGGGTTGCTTCGCACTGGCCCTGTTACTAAATCGGTACCCTCGAAACGTAAACAGTCAGGGACGCCTGAACCGTTTCCATAATATTGCGCAATATACTCGACTGAGTACTCGTGCACTTGAGGCCCTTCCGAGGCAAGAGTCGGCACCGTCTCTCTCCCTGCCCGTCGAGAAACTGCGTGGGCCAGCAATTCTAAGAATTGGTAAATCGGATGCGCTTCTATGGAACCTGGAGTGTATTTAAAAGCGCAGAAGAAGAAAAATATACAATTTATCTGCTATCACATTTTGAGGCGATCCACGATTCGTCCTGATACCTATTTCAGGATGAGATCCTACATACAGTCTGACCCTTGTACACCCCCCGTGGTGACGGCAGGCAGTCCCCCCCCCCCCGAACACCATCGCACTGTTATCCCTCTAGTCTTTTCATTACTCGGGAAAACCTATATCCATGAATCAATTCATGACATAAAATAACAATCTTTTTTGGTAGAGACCACCTTATTCACGAACGATGATTAATATCTTTGAATTCCTTAATCCGAAATATACGCAGAAACTCACAGTCCTTTGACAGACTTGTAACATGCAGACAAGTCGATGTGATAGTGTAAGTTTTCACATTTTACGTAAAGCAGTTAAAAAAATGTTTAACTTTCACAAAATTACTGTTTTCACGTTTACTTCAAAAACAGTTTTTGTCCATTATTTCCTTTCAAATTAACATAAGACTCTCGGTGAAGTAAGGGAGCAATTTTTTAACCATGCCAGCTCGTCTTTTAGCAGCTGCTAGTCTGAAAAAGGAAAATTGTTCCTAAGCTATTCATAGTTTCGTATGGTGCTAAAAGTTCCAACATTTCCCTTTTCCAATCCGCCAGTCCAGTAATAATTACTTCATGGATATAGGTTTTTCCGAGTAAGGAAAAAACCAGACGGGTAACAGTGTGCTGGTGATGAAAGACAGTCTGTCGTCGCCACAGGGAGTCTACAAGTGCCAAACCGTGCGTACGCTCTCGTTTTGAAACAGGTGTGAGGACGAGCCGTGAACTGCTAATAAATTTGACATCATTGTAAAACAATTTACAATTGATGATTTTAAATTCCCGGTTATTTCTCGGTTTTCCTCCCGGTCAATCGTTAATTTTAATCGGTCAATTTAAAAGAGTTCGAAATATTTGAATGATTTCAAACAATTTTTAAACATTTCAAAATATTCCTAAACATTTTAAAAGATTTTAAAGATTTCTTATTTGGAACAATGAATTTTTGAAAAAAATGATAATTCTGAGTAGGCCCGTTTTTGACAGATGGCTTCAAATAATGAATAAGAAAAGTTTCGAAAACTTTATCCAAAGTTTCAGATTCTTGACTTCGATCCTACGACTCTGAAATGAAAGATTGCCAAGAATAATAGAATTTCCAATAAAAGGGTCACACTCTTTGAGTTCGTGACTAATAATAATGAACGCCCGAGTTTCATTTATTAGCCTTGACGCAACAGAAATACAAACACGAAAAAACATCTCCTTCCTAGATCTTTAATATTTAATGAAAAAAATAAAACAGTCACTGCAAAAGATGAACTCTAATTTCGAAATTAATCTCTATCAATTCTTTAATTATACATTTTACGATATATAGTATTTTACAATGCAATAAAAAAAAGATTTAAAGCTTTATAATATTTTCTTTGAAAAAAAAACATCACCATTCTTGTAAGGAACGAAAGTTTCAGATATAAACTTTTAACTTCAGCTCTCGTTCCTTTTTCGTAGACGGAAGCTATAGACACAAAAAGTGAAGTCAACATTTGCATGGAGCATGTGTGAAAAAAGAAGACTAGAAATTTTCTCTGACAAGTCACTTTATCCGGGAAGGTCTCCAATATACGTAGATTAAAATGGGAGTCGCATCTGGAGGAAAGTTATCGTTATCACATTTGGCGATCGGCCAAATGGAAAGAGGCTTCAAAATACGATTCATGGATCATAATTTGATTCGTATGGGACGTGGGTGAATGTTTTAATCCACGTCTTCTCGCTAGCAGTAAAATTTAAATATTATACTGCAATATTACATCAGAGAGTGACCTTTCCATTTGTTCAGTTCTGAATTAAAAATGCTCTTGATCAAGGGAAACATATAAAGAGGATAAGTTAAAAAGGGTAGAACTACAGAAATGAGAGTCAATATTTGCACCGTCAATTAACAAACCCTAGGTTTTTATGGATGGTCAATTAAAAAGTTTTCGAGTTGAAAAATCCAACAGTAAAAGCTTTTAATCTTAATCGCTACTATGAGTTTTGTATCTTGTAAAAACGTTTACTAAGTTTCAAAGGTATTAGACATCAATTTGGAAGCTTTTAGTCTTAAAAGCACAATGTAACAATATTTAGACAAAAGACCACGAGTCAATTTTTGACCTGTCATTCATAAAATCCTGAATTCATTTATGAATATCTATTCTGACCAAAACTAACTTAGCGTAATTCGATCAAAGAATTTTGCGAGGTCATCCCGAGAAATTGATAACCATAGGGCAAATTTGCAGTGTCAGCGAACACGATAGATTTCGAGAGTCCCTCATTTTCCTTCATCGTCAGGAACAAGGGACAAATCGTGTGGAAATAATCCAAGGGGAAAACCTGACTTGCCCTGATTCAAGATTATCCCTCGATAAACATTTTTCAAGTCACGGGTGACAAATAGAATCTGGTTTGATTGTACCGTGTACCTTGTTAGCTGTCGGGTAAATTAGGGTCCACATAACATACTTCACAGCCCAAAATGCTATTAAAATAATGGGAATAGGGTGATTGCACACGAAAATAGGGGAATAACTTTTTTTTAAATGAAATTAGTGTAGGTCATATTGAATTCTAGTATATTTTAGAAGCTATGTCTAGTCGTCCCGAATAATTAGGGGATTTAGACAAGGGGATGGACTAGTCAAGCTGATGAAAAATATTTGACTAAAAATCCCAAATTTTGGTACGGCGAGAATCTTCGTATTTTAAAATATTCTGTTTTGTCCTTGCTAGGATTTTGAAGATTTCTATAATATCAGGGTGTGTACTCAAATCCTGGAAAAAAATACCTTAAAATTCCAGGTTCTTTTCAGGTATGTGTCAAGATCGAATGATTAAATAAATAAATAGTACTTAAAATATAATTAATAATTTCTTGAATTTGTTTTTAAAGTCCATGAATTTAAATAAAAATTAAAACCAATTTTTATTTTATCTTCATATACTCAAAATGCAGTGCATATTTGACACATTAATATTTCGAATGGAAGATATTTTCCAGGTAAGTAGACACTAGATACCTTGTAAAAACAGGGGAAATAATGCGATTTTAGACGAAAATAGGGGAACATATTCTTTTACGTAAAGTTAATGTGAGTACTATATTAAATTCAATAAAATTTTTTTTATTTTTGATGAATTTTTAACCAAACAGTTGAATTTTCAACCAAAAGGGATGCATTTTTATCGAAATACATAAATTTTCAAACAAGTAGTTAAATTTTCAATTAAGAAAGATCAATTTTCAACCAAAAATGGAATAGTTGAATTTTTACGAAAAAAAATAATCCTAAAGCAAAAAAGACGAATTTTCAACAAAAAATTAAAATTTTCAACCAAAGAGATGAATTTTCAATACAAAAAGAATTTTCTACAAAACAGTTGAATCTTCAAACCGAAAATATGAATTTTCAACAAAAAATTAAATTTTAAATCAAATAGTTAAATTTTTGACCAAATTGTTAAATTTTCAGGCTCAATAGACAAAATGTCTACAAAACAGTTAGATTTTCAATGCAAAAATAAAAATTTTCAATATAAAGGTTCATTTTCAACCAAACAGTTGAATTTTGAACCCGAAAAGACGAATTTTCCGCAAATTAGTTGAATATTTAACCCAATGAAACGAATTTTCTAAAACAATATAATTTCTAACAAAATAGTTTATTTATAACCAAATAGTTGAATTTTCAACTAAAAAGGTTTAATCTGTAACCAAAAATAGTTGCATTTTCTACCAAATATTTGCATTTTTAACCCAAAGAAACTAATTTTCTACAAAACAATAGAATTTTCAACAAAATAGTTGAGTTTTCTACCATACTGTTAAATTTTCGAACCAAAAAGACAAATTTTCTACATAAAACTTGAATTTTCAACCTAGAAATATAAATTTTCAACAAAAAAGTTAATATTCAACCAAATAGTTGAATATTTAATCCAAACAAACGACTTTTCTGACCAAAAAATTAATTTTCAACAGGATAATTAAATGCTAAACCAAATAGTAGAATTTTTAACGAAAAGATATGAATTCTGCATCAAAAATAGTTGGATTTTCTTATCAGGTGTTTCTTATGAGATTTGCCCCTGCGTGGGCACATTCTCATCGCGCGCTCAGTCATTGTGCATCCCCCACATTTTTTCAAAGGATTTTTAAAATTAAAGGTAAAACCATCGACAACTGAAATTTAGTGATTTTGAATTCTCTTTTGTTAAAGCTCCTTCAGCTTTAACGAACACATTCTCATCACGTGTCTCGTGAGAAAAGAAGATTAAAAGTAAATTTTAAGATCTAATTTAAAAACAATTTTGTCATTAAACGTTTTATTGTACCTTGTGTCTTTTTTCCATTAATTTAATTTGTGTATTTGTAATGCAATTTTTCACGATAAAAACAAAAACTACGCGTCTTATTAAAAAATGATTGATAACAACTCTTTTTTACGTGAACAACTTTTGTCTATTTATTTTTCTCGTAGCTTGTGTCGTTTGTCAAAAAAAATTTTTTTTATTTTTAATGTTGTTTTTTACGAATAAAACAAGAACTACGCGTCCTATCAAAAAGTGATCAGGAACAAATTTGTAAATCTTTTTTAGGTTCATAATTTTTGTTTTTTGATCTTTTTTCGTATCTTGCATAGTTTGATCGCAATATGGAATTTTTTGATTTTTCATTATTTTTTGTGCAAACATATTTGAATTTTCGATTTTTCAAGAAAACTCAAAAAGTTCTTATAATAATATTGTAGGGATTTTAAAAAGGAACGTTTTTCTTTTCTTGGCGTTTTTTCATATCGTGCGTTGTTTGGCTTAGCATTTTCGAGAATGCTCTGTTTGGATTTTTATCAAAAATAGCTGGCTAACGAACTTAGTCCTTTTCTTTTATTCCTTAAAAAATTGTGCCAAAGGTCAATCCAATCTGACCATTTTTTCGAAATTTATCATGCCTACAACCTACTACTACTACTACTACTACAGACAGAAATCTTCGTAAAAATAATTTTTTCTGACTCAGATGGTCTCAAAACATAGAGATTTGATGAAATTCGCGAAACTCAATGTTGACATAAAACCAATAAGTCCTAATTGAGATGAGAATCTAAAAATAGGAATTTTTTTAAATAGATGAAAAGAGTAGGAAGGCCCCTGGTCGTTTGGCTTTGAAGTTTGATAGACTTTGATGGGCCTCCCCACTCTAAGACGAAAGATATTATACCCTCTTAATGCTTCCGGACCCTTCATTCATAACTTTATATTAACGTTTTTGTCGGATACATAGAGGCTAAGATTAATTAAGATTAATAAGAGTTCGATCAAGTTTCCGGGTTACTTATCGACAGTATATTTTGATAGGAGTACTATACTCTAATGTATTTTTTTTTTGGAAAGGCTTTTCCGGCAGTTAGAAAGCCAGAAAAAACATTCTCACCCTAGCAGAACGAGGCTCAAGGGCTTTGGGGATCATCCTGACCCTACAGGCAATAAAGGGAGTTTCCATAACGACTTTCTTTCGTGACGTAAGTAGGAACAGACATTTTGTCTTAATCAATTAATTCTGGTTTTTTCCACATGTAATACATTTTTTTCCATAATTAATTAAATATTTTTAAGTTTAAATCTCAAATTTCGGATATTCAAAGGCTTCAATTTAATTTTTTATGTATCCTATCCTGAAAATAGTTTACAAAATCAAAGGTATAGATAGATCTTTGTATGAAAAAACAAACATAAATGATAAACTGATACAGAGTAGCCGTAAAACTTCATTTACAAAATTCCCTGATTTTCCTTTGATTTTTATCTGACTAATTTATCATTTTCCCTGAGCATTATTATTTAAAGGTCAAAATTCGAAACTTGTAATATATCCTAATATACTTGTAATATATCCTAATGACCCTTGTAAAATATCCTAAAATCTTTGGAGATACCTTAAAATATTTGAAAATCTACGAAGTCTCGCAATTATTGTGAATGAATTCTTTGAATTCCATTGGAATATTATATAAAATCTGATGATATTTCCTGAAATCTTGGAAAATTTAGAAAAATTTTGAGAAATTTTAAAATCCCTTAAAATCATTGAGATCCTCAGAAATCTGATAAAATCCCTTGGAATATTTTTAAATATCCTAACATCTTTTTTGAAAAATTCACACCTTTGTAAATACGTTGTAATATTTGAAAATCTTTGAAATCCTACGAAATCCCTCAATTCTTGTTAATTAATTTATTGGAATCCATTTAAATATGATCAAATCTCGTGAAATTAAATTGAATCTGTTATTTAGTGAAATCTTACAAAATTGATTAAAATACCTTGAGAGCTTTTAAAATCCCTTAAAATCATTGAATTCTCGAAAATCTGATAAAATGGCTAAAAAGTGACTTGAGAAAAACAAGTGACCAAAAGTGACTGTATGGGAGTCCTGATTATTCTTGACAGTTACGACTTTTGCAATTTTGTTCGAAATCCTTGACTTTCCCTCACTAACTAATTTCGCTAAACTTTCTCTGATTTCCAAGTTTTCCCTGACCTGCGGCTACCCTGTGAATGTTATAAAGATAAAGAAAAATATAAAAATACCCATATCAACAGCAGGAAGTATGTCAAAGGAACATAAATAATAATCGTATTATTTTAGGGTCTTGGTTGCACTTGGGCGAACTTTGACAAAAATAGGAACTATGATCGGAAGCAAATAAAAATGTTTATTATTCGATGTGTATCAAAGACACTTGGGAAATCATTCGAGTGAGTAAAGCTCATTTCGTCTTATACGTAGACCCTGGGCTACTTATTCTTGTGGTAAAAGCCTCGAGACTCGCAGCTGGAGGCTCGCTTAAGGGAGGATTGGGAGGACAATTAAAGCAATTCAGGAGATACGTATGCCCATGAGAGGTCTTCCAGAACCGCTAGGGTCTCAAAATTACACTATAATCGACGATCAAGCTTTTACGCCTCTTGGCAACTGAGCAGTTCCATTTTTATTAGCCTCGAGGCTGCATTCCAATCCTTTTACACAGCAAATCCCAGAGATATTTTTTATCTGAAGTTGGATGAAAATTATCTGACGACGGATAATTGTAGTTGTTAATTGTTTGCATCGTTTTTATCCAACAATTATTTCTGGGTTTTACAGTGTATATACAAAAGTACGCTTTTAAAACAATGCATCATTTCAGGTTTTTTAAACAAAAGATACAACCGAAAAAGTACACAGAAAAACGTAAAGTTTTTTTATAACACAATAGAATAAAAATGCTGTGAACCACTATTTACTACGTTAGAATAAAAATGCTGTGAACCACTATTTACTACATTGACAATCACAACCACCCTCATCTGCGGCACCCCGAATGTTAAATATGTCATACAAAAATGATGGTTCACAGCCAAAAATGTGTGGCTTTCTTCTGATGATTTTGCACCCTTCATTTTCAATATACATTTAATGATTTCCATAACGCATAAAACAAATATCGAATAGGTAACTGAGAAGCAGTAAAATGTTCTGAATGCAAATAAATGCTCACTACTAATGTCTTTACCAACCGACGGCAATAGCTGGGTGGTGATTTTCGACTCGTCGAGATCTCGAATGTTAAGCAAGGTCGGGCGTGGGTAGCTCTCGGGATGGGGGTGGACCGCTCGAGTTTTTTCTCGCTTAGAAATGTTTACTCCGTTTAATTATGGTCGAGAGTGAATGAATGTGGACACTCGATGCTATCAAATGTCTACATACAAACTCGCCTGTCGGCAACCAGCTGTGCTCAGGAGTTTTGGTTTTCTGCAGTTTTCCACTTCTCTGACCAAATTTTCAGACGAATGCAAACGCTTCTAATAAAAATCCGGCTGTAGACGGTAGGGTATTTTTAGAAATTGAAAAACCCACACTATTGATTACTTCAGGCAATGCTTTGGAGGCTTATTATGAGACTTGGGGTAACTGGGGACTTGGGAAAGGAATGTGAGCTATAGGGTTAAAGGGCTTAATGTCTGATGATCTTCTGTGGGAGGGGGATTATAGATAAGTAAAAACCCGAAAGTAAAATATAATCAATACCGTCTTTACACGAAAAATTCTATGAAATCCGAAATCACAAACTAAAAAACATCTGTTTTGCGACCTACACAATTCTCGTTACAGTTCAAGGTCAGGGGAGCAAACTTTCACTCTTTCCCCTTCTCTTTCTTTCTTCGACTCATGGGGGTAGCGACGCGACGCAGTAGATGCGAGCGCGGCTGACGGAAACGGAAATCGAAAGGGAAAGCACCAAATACAAACGTCAACATTGTTTTACAAACTAGAGACCACATAAAGTATAAACTATAAAGTATGAACCAGGCTCGAGACACAGAACAGTCGCAGGATAAGTTATATATTGTTATATGTTATGCGATTGCAGTCAGGAAGGTAGGATAGGGGTATATCGCGTATATGATTGTGGTAACAGTAATGGCGACGGTGGTGGCGGCATGACAGTCGGCCTACTTCGCGAGACAATCCGCGCACAATGCCTGGGTGACGGTTGGGTGGCTTGTTGCCGGGGGCTGAAAAGCTTCCAGTCTAGATGGCTAGGCCGTCGGTGGGGTTGGGGCAAATGGGGGTGGGGCACGAGTGCGTCGAGGTTGGTGAGTTTTGGGTCGGTGTAGGTGACGTCAAGGTCGCCGTTTCCACCCCCTTTCCGTCTTGCTCACACTACCACCCCCAACCCCTTCAACCCACTCTCATCCCCTCGCATCAACATGATACGGTGTACCGACTCTTTTTGACAAGGGTACAAGCTAAAAATTCTACGGATTTTACGGCAAAATTTATCGCACCCCCGCCCCCCACAACTCACTTTAAAGACACACCAGTAGATATACGTTTTTTTTCACATTTTTTCTCAAATCATCGTACCACAGGGAACGAAAATTTAAAGTCCCTCTGTGGAAATATATTGCATTTTCAACAAAATAGTTCAATTTTCAACCAAAAAAGATGAATTTCCTACCAAAAGAGATGAATTCTCAACAAAAAAGTTGAGGTTTCAAGCGGAAAAGGCTAATGTTTTACAAAACATTTGACTTTCAAGTCCAGAAAGAGAATTTTCAACCATGAAATTAATTTTCAACCAAGAAAGATGAATTTTCAACCAAATAGTTGAATTTTCAAGAACAACCAAAATTAATTTTTAACCGATTAGTTGCATTTATAATCAAATTGTTGAAATTTCAAGCAAAAGATACGAATTTTAAAAAAAAGGAAAATTTTTAACCAAATAGTTAAATTTTCAACCTACAAAGATGAATCATCAAACAAATGGTCAAATTTTCAAATAAAAAAGATTAAACTTCAACGAAATATAGTTACATTTTAAACCAAATAGTAAAAAATTTAAAAAACAAACAAAAAGTTTGAAACTTACGAAAAATAATGATTTAATAATAGTTTATGCAATTCAATTTTTTCTTACTGTCGCGTCTTCCCAATTTTTTAAATATTGGTTGAATTTTAGTAATGTTTTTCGGGAAAAACATTCTCTACAACTCTACTGTTTCCAATTTTAAATATAAGTGGATAATCTTCCAATATAGTTATTTATTTGATACATGTTTCTTTTTAAAAACCAGTTTTAACGATTTCAGCCATAGAAAAATTTACGTTTAAAATTGGAAACCGTAAAGTTGTAAAGAATGTCCTCCCAAAAAACCCATCATTCAGTAAGGTCATGTGGGCGTAACCTCAAAAAAATTTTTCACACTTTTTTCAAACCTAACTTACGTTCACATGAAAAGTGATATCGAGTTGAAAATTTGGGAAACTAAATATGAAGCACTAAGAAACGCGGGTCAGGTCCTGAATCACTTTTCGTGTGCACGTAAGTTGGGTTTGAAAAAAGTGTGAAACGTTTTTTTGAGGTTACGCTCATATGGCCTTACAATTCAATCATTTTTCAAAAATTGGTGAAAGAAACGACAGTAAGAAAAAAATTAATTGAAAAAACGTTGTTTAAATCAATGTTTTTTCAAGTTTTAAAAAATTGTCTTTACGAATAATGTTTTTTATTTGAAAGGACATCAGCAATAATATTATTTTAATTTTTAAACTCACAGAAAAACTATTTTTTTCAGAGATCTGATTTTTGGCACAACTACCTTAAAAAGAATAATTTTTCAACCAAAAAAAGAATAATTTTCTACTAAAAAGAGACGAATTTTCACCAAAAGTGTTGAGTTTTCAAGTGAAAATGTCGAATGTTTTAGAAAAAATTTTACTGCTAAGCCAACAGCAAAAAGATTTTCTAACAAAAAGATCAAACTTCAACCAAAAATAGTTGCATTTTCAACCAAATAGTTGCACCTTCAAGCAAGCGAGACCAATTTTCAAAAAAAGTTGAATTTTTAACCAAATAGTTTAATTTTCGAAATTCAAGGATGAATCTTCAACCAAATGTTCGAATTTTTAAACAAAAAAAATTACTTTTCTACAAAAAGATGAATTTTCAGTGCAAAAGGAAGAATTTTTTCCAACAATCGAGTAGAATTTTTAACAAAAATATTAAATTTTCACATACATAGTAAAATTTTTAATCAAAAGAGATGAATTCTGAACCAAAAACATAACAGCAAACTTTTCAATTAAAAAGAGTTAACTTTCAAACAAAAAAGTCGAATTTTTAATCCAAAAGGACGAATAAGACGAATTTTCAACAAAAGATTTGAATTCTTGAGCAAAAAAGATAATTTAAAAAAAAAATAGTTGAATTTCCAACCAAATAGTAAAACTTTGAACCAAAAGAGATGAATTCCGAACCAAAAGTATAATAGTAATCTTTTCAATTAAAAAGAATTATCGTTCAAACAAAAAGATCAAAAGATAAATTTGTAATCCAAAAGGACGAATTTTCTATCCAAAAAGACGAATGTGCAACAGAACAGTTGAATTTGTTACCAATAATTCAACTGTTTCAAGAAAATAGTTGAATAGATTAATTCTAAATAAAAATGTTGAATTTTTAACCAAATAGTTGAATTTTCAAAAAAATAATTAAATTTGTATGTAAAAAGATGAATTAAAAATATAATAGTAGGCTTTCCAATTAAAAATAATGAACTTTCACCAAAAAATAGTTGACCTATATTGATTCAGTTCGCATTGAAGCGGAAAAAACGAGTATAAGGGGAAGTTTCGTAAAAACAGGGGAAAAGAGGAATTCATCAGAAAAGGGGAAAAGAGGGGTAGTAAGCTGAAGAGTGTGAAGTCTGTAATAGTAAACAAATCTCATAGCAGACAATAAATAAAAATTGGTGTTTGTAGAAACGACGTCCCCTAATCTTTTAATATTCCGCTTGGGTGCGAATTTATGAATCCGCTCGAAGTCTAGTAACGATGCAGGTGGATCGAAAAATATGGACAGCGGGAGAGTAAACAAACCTTTTGTTTTATCAGAAACGCGGACAGAATATTCGATAACGAATCCGCCGCACATTTTCGCTCTGATTTGGCACGTTACACATACATGGTACGTGTTCTCACACACAGCGAAATTCACAAGAAATTATTTATTTTCAGATAAAAAAAAAACCTTTTCGATTGCAAGAAACTCGGGGAGTATTCAATTTTTATATAGGCCTCAAATTCTCTCCAATATTTTTTATATTTTCCGAATAACAAAAAAACGTTTCTCTTGTCCTTCAATTCTCTCTTTTTTCCTTTTAGCTTGTTCATACACGAGGCACGAGAAAACAAGATTTAATTCCTCTGGCGAATTTCGCAGAGGGAAAACGTGGATTTATAGAGAAAAGCAATAAGGAACTTCGTATTGAGTTTCAGAAACTTACTTTGACAAGAATAAAATGATAATTCGGTATTTGTACATTTGCAACAATCCCAATTATCTCAAGAAAATGTCATGATAATCGTGTAACTTCGTAATATTCTACTTGTATCTAAAATACTGAGTACTTTTTTAAACGCCTCAAGTAGCTTATATTCAGAATAGAAAGCCCAAACTTTGAAATTACAAGTTTCCCGAGAGGCAACTTTTCCCTAGATACCCTCGTCTCTTAATTTACAAACTAGGTGAAAAGTTGGACTTGCGTAAAGTTTTTTATGTGCGCTGAAGAAAATTGTATTCTCCCTTCAACTGCGGAGAAAGGTTCATAAAAAATGAACAAACGTTTTTAAAGTACTTTTCAAAATGACCGATTGAAGGAAAAATTGAAGGATTTCTTCAGCATCTGTAAGGCACCAATTACCTCTTCAATTGAGGATGTTTTAGGAATCTTGCAACAAATTTTAGAAGAGAAACCTAAGCATAAATAGTAAACAAACAGTTAAGGTCATAATTGTTTAATTAAATGTAATTATTTGCATTTTCGTGTTTTTCTTCCCCTTTAGGTAAAAGTCCTCATTTTCATTCCATGTTAATTTCAAAAAGCTGATTCTATTCCTTCAAAGGTACTTCACAATTATATTCGTCATGCTTTAATGGAAATTATTTTATTTCTAAATAAAACGACTTCTGCCTGCAGGAAAAGAAAAAACACAAATATGCAAATAACTACATTTAAATAAACAATTATGACCTCAAATATTTTTTCAATATTTACGCTTAGGTTTCTCTTCTCAAATTTTCTGCAATAATGGACATAATATGGGAAATATAATACAATTTTGATGTCCTAATTATCTGCGCAGATTTGGTTAACACAACAGTTGTTATTTTTTATAAACATATCATTGATTAACTATTTTTGGTATTCTAATTGGTAAATAATTCTTTTTTATCATTTTTAATGTCATTGGTATTAGCGATTCATTAATGACTAATTATTTTGAATGTCTTTTTGTAATAACTCTTCAATAATATTAATCAAAAATTAAACGCTAATACAAAGAAATTAAAAACTATATCTACATTTCTTGTTCGAAATCTTGAAAAAAACTTTTTTTCATTTTTTGAAATCTTTTTAAATTAAAAATTATTTTGGAAAAAGACGAGTTTTCAGCAATATATGTTGAATCTTCAACCAAAAAAGATTATTTTGCAAACAGTAACATTCTTAACCAAAAACTATGCCAATTTTCCAAAAGAGACGAATTTTCTACAAAATAGTTAAATTTTTAACCTAAAAATATTAATTTTCAACAAAAAAGTTAATTTTAAACCTAATAGTTGAATTTTTATCCAAATAGATGGATTTTCTACATGAAACATTTTTCAATGAAATCGTCACATAGCCAACCAAAGAGATGCATTTTTAACTAAAATGATGAATCTTCATTTAAAAAATGCATTTTTTAACAAAATAGTTCACCTTTTGAACAAGTAGTGAAATTTTCAACAAAAAAAGGTGAATTCTGAGCAAGAAATGTAATAGGTGTAATTTCAACTAAAAAATAATTTCAATTTAAAATTAAAAAAAAAGAGTTAAATTCCTAAAAAACGAGTTTTCAAGCAAATATTTGAATTTTTAATCAATCAGTTGAATTTTTAACAACAAAAATTTTTAACCAAGTAAATGATTTTTCTTTTGAAATTTTCTTTAAAAATGAATTTTTATAATACAACATCATTTCTAATTTTCCCAGGAATCTGAAGAACATTTTTTGTTTTCTTGAAACCTTTCAAAATTCTTGAAACTCTTCATAAAACTATATTTCGTTTAAAATTATTCAAAATATTTCCAAATTTTAAATAATTATTTTTGAAGCTTTATAAAACTTCTAAATATCTTTTAAGATTCGGGGCCTTCCATAAACCACGTGTTTTTTTAGGGGGGGGGGGGCGACAAGTAGTTTTACACTTAGGTGTTAAAAAACAAATAAAACGCGTCGACAAAAAACAGAAAAATGTTCACTGAAAACAATAATAAGTCCTAAAATATCACAACAAAAAATAAATAAATATTAAATCAAATTGTTGATTTTTAAAACCAGTAAGAGTAATTCTTTACCAAACAAAAAAAAACGAATTTTCAACAAAATACATGAATTATTGTCAATCAGGGACCTCCCATAAACTACGTAGCACCCTAGGGGGAGAGGGGGTCGACGATAATGCCACGGTGGACTACATATGGGAGGGTCAAGAAGTGACCAAATTTGGACCTCGTGGTTTATGGAAGCCTACTTATTATTGGTATTTTTCCTAAAATTAAAAAATAATTCTGCATAATTAAAAAATTGTACTATTTATTGTAATATTTACGTCAGATTTAACTAAAAACTTTTGGATTTTTATTGAATTGTATGAATTAAAATAAATGATAGTTGTATTCTAACCTCAAATTATGTCTATATACGGATATATGTGTGGCCAATCATTGACATCGTGAATAAAGCGAAATCATAAAGATTGGCCACAATATCTAAAAAGCAAATGACTAATATCGTTGCAAAAATTCATTAAAAATTGTTTAAACTTTTTATAGACAATGTATATAATGGTTTGTCACTTTGTCTTACGAATAATGAGTGGAAATCATGTCAAAAACAGTTTTTGTCTCCGGCCAATCATTATACAATTTAGTGGCTAATTATTGTGCTTTCAAAATTAGTAATCTATAACCTGACGAGGCCAACGAGGTGGCCAACGACTATACTTCACCACATTTCAGTAGCCACCCTACAATAATTGGCCTATGCTAAGCACTATGTCGTCATGGCCAATCATTGTGTTTTTGGACATTATTCTTAATTTCTTTAAATATAAATTATCTACTACTTTTAACGCTGAACTTACTATATAGTAATTTAAATCTTTATAAAAATGATTATTCATCTGTGTATTTTAGAATTTCACTCGACGTTTAGTATTTTTTACAAATTGTTAAATAAAAAAAAATCTTCAAGTGGCCAAACATTGTGCCGATTACCCTATAATCTTCGAGAAAGTAAAACCCAGTTTAAGTTGATATTTTTTATCGTTTAAATTGAGATGACAGGTGTTTATTTGTAAGCGTGTTTGCGAACTGACCTCTCACCGCCCACTGCTGAGACGACGTAAACATTATGTTTGTATCTATAATGGGAACTCTTATCCCAGACTTAAATCGCGCACGTGACTTATATTGGATTACAAGGAATCCTCTTGCTGACTTTTCAAGGTTCTTTCGCTAACCTCTGCCATTCTGAGCTACTAATTCTGAAAAAGTAACCAATCAATTTTACATTTTTACAGTGTTAGACGTCAGTTCATGAAAATTTTAGTGAAGCTTTTTACACTATAGTGAAATACTCATTGAAATTTCATGCACATTGAAATTTAAATAGCCTTATTGAAATTTCAATGTAAGTTTTGAAACTATTTTAAGAGACAGTGCATTGAACTTTTTGTAAATGTTCATGAATATCCTATGGATATTCAATGTAAATAGTGAAACTTTTTTAAAAACATTACATTAAATGTAACTGCAAAAAATGTATTAATCGATAGAAAAATATATCAAATGCAAAGCTTCTAAATTTAATTTCATGAATTATTTTTTAATGTTGTTCATATCGACGCCTCCCTTCAATATGAGTCTATGTGCTGAGAGCGCCGTGTACGAGACTATATGCGCTGTGTATAAGCATAGGGAGTAGTCTTATACAGGGCGCTGTCAGCACATAGACTCATATTAAATGGAGGCGGCAATATTTTCATTTATGTTTATTAAATTTAATAAAAAATGTTACTTCATTTTCAGTGCATTTTTATAAAATTTACGTAAACCACAGCGAAATTTATTCAGCCACCAATAACATTTTATGTACAAGCAATTGAAACCGGTTTCAGAGTCAATTTTATGAAATTTCAATAACTTTAGCTTCAAAATTAAGTTTCGTGTCACTGAAAATTAATGAATATGGTCTCAAGTTAATTTTCAAATCCAAATTTATGAAATTTCAGTGACATAAGTCATTGAAAACTGACTGAAATTTCAGGAAATTTCTAACAGTGTAGAAAGTGTGAAATGTTACAGATTTTTATAGGAAATACTGACATGTTTTGGAGTTTTTCAGAATATTTTAAATGCTGTGTATAGTCATCCCGAAAAATTAGGGGATTTGAAAAAGGGGATGGACATACTGATGTTATAGAAATGTTCGAAATTCTAGCATGAACAAAACAGAATATTTTAAAGGCCGTGTCTACGTGTATCGAAATTCCGGTACACATATGGGTGTATCTACACAAAAATCCGGCTATTCGTATCGAAATTTCGGTACAAATAGCCCCTTTTTCAGCTCCCCCTATTCGTACCGGAAAAATCTTCTATTTGTACCGAAATTTTGGTACACGTAGACAC
Organism: Andricus grossulariae; assembly: GCA_011634705.1. Taxonomy (NCBI): domain Eukaryota; kingdom Metazoa; phylum Arthropoda; class Insecta; order Hymenoptera; family Cynipidae; genus Andricus; species Andricus grossulariae. The sequence continues at coordinate 30,946 of JAABKJ010000241.1, forward strand.
GGCCTTTAAAATATTATGTTTTGTTCATGCTAGGATTTTGAACATTTCTACAACATCAGTATGTGTACTCAAATCCTGAAAAAATTCCCTTACAATATTCTAGGTTTTTTCCAGGTATCTCAAGATCGAATATTCATATAAATAAATAATACTTGAAACATAATTAATAATTCCTTGAATTTATTTCTGAAGTCCATGAATTTGAATAATGATTTAAAAAAAAATTTATTTTATCTTCATATAGGGGAGTGTCATACAAGTTGGGACAGTGTACAGGTTAGGAAAACCCGTTTTCTCCATTTCTTTGCACTTGTGCCACCTATAATTACTGTTACGTATTAGTATGACTATTGATTCTAATATGTGACAGTAATAACAGTATTACTTGTGACAGTATTACTATTGATACTAATATGTGACAGTAATAACAGCTGGCACCAGTGCAAAGACATAAAGAAAAACGCGCTGTCACAGCGTATACAGTTTTCAAACCTGTATGACACTCTCCTACTTAAAATTCAGTGCATATTTGACATACCCATATTTTGAATGAAATATATTTTTCAGATGAATAGATACTAGATACCCTGTAAGAACAGGGAAAATAAGGAGATTTTACACGAAAATAGGAGAATATATTCTTTTAAGTAAAATTAATGTGAGTACTATATGTGGGCGTCCGCATGAAAAGAGCCGTTATGGCCGCTATGGAGTTACGTACAGTGACATATAGCCGGATAAATTTCTGGAATTTCAGGCCCAAAATCAACCCTCTATGCTGAAAAACGAGTCACCGAGGCATTTTTAAAGTTGGAACTTCGAAAACGCGTTTTTCGAGAAAAAACATCTAAACTTGGCGAGTGCCATAAGCACATATGTTATATTTTTTCTTCGAACATGAAATATACCTACTTCCTATTATTATCAGGATATTAGCAAGGTCCCTATTAATTCACTATAGGCTCCAGTATCATCCCCCATTCAAACCCAAAAATAATAATTTTGACCTCAATTTAGAAAAACGCCAATATCTCATAAACTAGAGCGGGCCATAAAGGCCCTTTTTATGAGTTAAATTTTCAATGAAAAAATTCATTAAAAAAAACGAATTTTCTACAAAATGGTTACATTTTCAACAAAAGTGATGAATTTTCAACTAAAATGATGAATCACCAACTGTAATAGTTGAATTGTTAACCGAAAAGATTATTTTTCAACTAAAATTAATCATCTTTCATTAGAATAGTTGGATTTTCAACCAAAAAGTTGAATTTTCAAGCAATGAAGTTAATTTTCTATCAAAAAAGAGAAAATTTTCAACAAAAAACATGAATTTTCAACCAAATAGTTGAATTTTCAACAACAACGAAAAAGATACATTTTCTACCAAAAATAGACAACCAAAAAGGAAAACGAATATTCAACAAAATAATTAAATTTTCGACGAAAAGAATTAATTTATATTTGAAGATTAAAAACTAAAAGGATGAATCTTAAACTGGAATAATAGTATTTTTAACCCAGAAGATGAATTGCAGCCAATAAGATTAATTTTCTACTAAAAAGGGCGAATTTTCCATTAAAAACGATAAATTTTTAACCAAAAATTGAATAGTGAAATTTGCAGTGGAAAACATGAATTTTCAACCGAAGAGATGAATTTTCAACTAAAATTATTGAATATTCACCTGGATTAGTTACATTTTCATGTAAAAAATTAATTTTAAACAAGAAGAAAACGAATTTTCAACAAAACAGTTCAATTTTAAACCAAAGAGATAAATTTTCAGTTAAAATGTTGAATCTCTAACCAAACAATGTATTTTTTCCAAAAGAGTGAGTTTAATTGTCAACCAAAAATGATGAATTCTCAGCAAAAAATGTAATAGTTGATATCTCAACAAAAAATTTTTCAATTTCAAATCAAAAAGAGTTGAATTCAACTAAAAAGACGAATTTTCATAAAGATTTGAATTTTCAACTAAAAAAGATTTTTCAGTCAAAAGAGAAAACAAATATCAACCAAACTGTTGAATTTTCAAGCAGAGATTAATTTTTTACCAAAAAGGACGAATTTTGAATGAAAATTCTCAATCAAACAGTTGAATTTTTACGCAAAAAAAAAAAAAAATTTCAACCAAAAATAGAATAGTTAAATTTTCAGTAAGAAAAAGTAAGACATGACATTTCCAGGGGTTTCCCGGTATATAAAAATTCCCTGATAATTCTAGGTTTTTCAGGTTTTGCACTATCTTTAACTGAACCTGTAAAATTGTCACTGGTTAAATCAGTATTTTGAGTTATCACTGGTGAACCAGTGATTTTCCTAATCCTGTTATACCGATGACGCCAAATGATAGATTTAACTAGTGTTTGTGTTAAAAATATTTGGGACCTGGCTGCAATAAGCAGGGGATCTTTCGCTTGAAAGTGGGGAGACCACTGGCTACTTGGTTTTGACTTTGAGCGACGCGCGACACGTTGACGTAAAGACGGGCCTTCCCACCATATCCTTTTATATTGCAGTCTGGCCTTTATTTATTCTTGCGAGAGTAAAGGGAGATTTTTAAATGATAATTTTGCAAATGTTAGCACAAAACTGATGAATGATAAGTGTCATACCTAACCAGCTGGTGGACTACAACCCGTACGACCACATGACTACCGTACTGAGTCACAAGTGAACCTCACTGATTAAACCAGTGATGGAATTCCCCTGAATGAACCAGTGAAATCTCACTGATTGTTAGTGCCACACTTCTCGTTGCTTCAACCAGTGAGATTTTACTGGAAATCAGTGAGATTTCACTGGTTTATTTTAAAAGAGCAGGTATACTTATACCCTGAATATTTTCAACTTCTCATACTCTTATCTGAATTTAGAAATTCCCTTAATTTCTTACAAATTTGAAAGCATCATCATTGTAAAAGCTTCTTTGACATTTTCTTCTCTTATCGAAAGCAATCCATTAACTTATTTTCTAATTAGCTATATAAACAATGACTTCATCACGTTTCACTTTTCCACGTGTAATTTGATATTGAAACTCGAAAGAAAAGCAGGAGCGTGAGCAGGTACAACGATCGATGGATGTACAAACGCTATCAAAGCGAAAGGTAAAAGTGGGGCGCGTTAATGAATTCCCTTAAATTGCGACCTCGTGGAGGCACGACCCTCTATTATTATTATTATTATCTCTCCCGCTTACGCTCTCATGGATCAATAGAAATCTATAGATTTATATCGCCTCACATAGTTGCAAACAACCCACAAGCGAAAATTCCCATGCAAAGGCATCAACTCTCTTTTTCTCGGACATGCATTTTTCCACATTTTCCCCGTTTGGTTTTCAAAGAAAATCTGAGAAAATCGATCGTCAACCGCTGGAACAGGTCACTAGGTCGGTGAAAGTGTTTGACATTTTCCCAATCCCGTTTATCTCGAACCCTGCGGGATACAATGGATGGAAAAATACATCTGTGATTTTACAGATATATGTATATACTAATTTACGAGTTTGCCACGCTTACTCTGGGAAATTGAATTCGAAACTGAATCCCTGCCATTAATTGGATACCAACTGCCCACCGCAAAAGATACGTGCAAAAAATTAAAAATAGGAGATTTGGAATATTAAAGCCCAACAATTTAAGAATACAAATCATCTTCACGTAAATTGTTTGCTTTTTTTAAATTAATGATCTGTTTTATTATTCCAGGAAACATTATCAGGGTTGCTGCAAAATCCCAATTTCGAAATTCCCTGACTTTTCCTTGATTGATTTTTCAACTAAACAGATGAATTTTCTATTAAGAACAACGAATTTTCAACAAATTACATGATGAAGTATCAAGTATAAAATATGAATGTTGAGTTAAAAAAATAATTTTTATTAAAAAGAAACGAAATTTCAACCAAATATTTATATTTTTAACCAAAAAAACTAATTTTTAACCAAAAAGATGCAATTTAAATTAATTAGGTTACCTTTCTACCAAAAAGACGAATTCTTAACTGAAAAATATCAATTTTCAATCAAAAATGGAATAGTTAAATTTTTATTTTAATTAATTAATTTTAATCAAAAAAAAACAAACAATTAATTTTTGAACGAAATAGTTTAATTCTCAACCAAAGAAACTAACTTTCAACCAAAAAGATGAATTTTCAACAAAATAGTTCAATTTTCAAACTAGAAGATGAAACTTTCAAACAAAAAAGATGAGTTTTCAACCAAAAAGCGGAATCTTCAAAGAAAAATGTAATAGTTACGTTTTAAGTTAAAAAATTATTTTTCAATAAAGAAAAATGAATTTTCAACAGTATAGTTAAATTTTCAGGCTAACAAAATGATTTTTCAACCAAAAGATAAATTTTCTAACAAGATGATTACTCTGCTACAAAAGATGAATTTTCAACAAAATAGTTAAATTTTCAACTAAAGAAGATAAGTTTTCATCCAAACATGGAATAGTTGAATTTTCAATTAAAAAAATTAATTTAAAAAAAAACTAGAATAGTCAACAAAATAGTTAAATTATCAACAAAAACAAAGGATTGTCAACTAAAATGATGAATCATCACGCAGAAAGATGAATTTTTAACCAAGTACTTCCACCTTCAACTAATTAATCGAGTTTTCAACCATAAAAGATGAATTCTCTAAAAATGTAATAGTTGATATTTCAGCCAAAAAAAGGTTTACATTTTAAATAATGTTCAACCAATAAAGATTTTTGAATCAATAAAGAAAAAAAATTGTTCAAAATGTTGAATTTTCGTGCCAAATACAAGAATTATCTACAAAAAAGTTGAATTCTCAACGGAAAATGTAATAGTTGATATTTCAACCAAAAAAAAATTTGATTTTAAACCGAAAACAGTTGAATGAACCAAAAAAGGTGAAATGAAAGTTGAGAACCAAGAATGATTTTTGAATCGATAAAAAAAATGCATTCAAAATGTTGAATTTTCATGCCAAAATTACGAATTTTCTACAAAACAGTTAAATTTCCAAAACGAAAATATGAATTTTCTACAAAAAAGTTCATTTTTGATCAAATAAATGCATTTTTTACCAAAATAGTTTAATTTTCAACCCAAAATGACGAATTTTCAACAAAAAATGACTGTTTAACAAAATTGTTGAATTTTCGACAAAATAATAAAATTAACTTCAAGTTCAGTTTATCGAAAATTTACTGACTCTTTCAGGCTTTCCCTGACATTCCCTGATTTTTCATAACCAGTTTTAAATTCCGTGACTTTCCAGAATTTTTTTACCTGTAGAAACCCACATTATCACATATGAAAAAAAACATTTTATCAAAATATGAATTAAAGAATCAGGGACGATTTTTCAGGGCTTTTTCGCCTCTTAGTTCTCGTAAGATCCTCACGATACAACTGATCTCCCAGCAATTCGTATCGTTTATCGTCCACCTTAACGGACATTCAACACATTGTGCAGGATTTATCCGAATGTAACGATGGGTAGAATAGCGATGCGATGGTGGTGTCGGAAACGATTTCTCTAAGGGGCGAATACAACAAGATTTATTGCATTGCTCGTGCGACGCTCTTGAGGCAAGAAAATTCCTTAGCGAGTTCACATTTTTCGCTTCACTTCCGAAATAATTGTGTCAAAAATATATTTCTCTGAAAGTAATATTTTACCACACTACACAACTCCGATGTAAGAAAATACACTTTTTTGGAATTGGAGTAAGGTAAATGCACTAGCAATCGTCACCTTAAGCCAAATTGGAAATTAAAAATGCTTATAGTTGTATTTAAAACACAATTCATATTTTCACAAAGGGCTTAACCGATTAAAGCAGATGTAGAAAAACTCAACTTTGATCACTTCACATGATATTTGATTAAAATTCAAATTCTGCAAATGCGTTAGTAATCGTCAGGCATGTAACAAAGTATTAACACGAGAAAAATATACTAATTTGATAAACAGATATTCAAACTTACCTAAAATCACATTTTTTATCACACGCGGCAAAAGCGACTCTTGTTATACAAAAAATATTGGGCCATCTGACGATAACTAATGCAGTGACGATTACCAGTGCATTTACCTTATCGCTTTTTGCAATTAGTACCTTTTCTTATCCTCTCTTTCTCTTTTCCAAACAAATCGTCAATGGTCAGCAGACCGAAAAAAATAAACTTTTATCTATCTACCCATCTATCTAATAGATTAATCAACTTTCGTGTCTTGTCTTGTCTCATCACGCATGCAGAGGAATTGGTTAAGAGCCAAACGATTTTGCATATATGTAGTTGTAAAACAATGTGTTCGAAGTGTCGAAACATATGCTGGCCAAATGTCGTTTATCAACCTTTCAAATCCAGTTTGAACTTGTTGCTGTAACTGATTTGTAATCTCTGAATGTGCCTATTTTATTAGCAGCAGAAAATTCTAACCTAAAATATTTCTAATCCTTTGAAATCTTTTGAAATCCCTGAATCATAAAATCTTTAAAAATCTTTATAATCCCTTCAAATTATTGAAATTTATTACAAATTTCTTGGAATATTTTAAAATGCCCTAAAAGATTTTAAAAGAATACCAGAAAAATCAAAAATAGGTCTGGAACTGAATTCAATAGTGTTTAAACCATGAGTTAATTTATTGGAAGAAAAGTGACTAAAGTGAAATTTTCATTGAAAAAAGCGACTATGGTGACTTAATCTTAAAAAATTGACCAAAATTGATTTGAGAACAAAAAAGTAACTAAAACTGACAGTGTGGCAGTCCTGATTATTTTTTACAATTACTTGAAGTGCTTCTTACAGAAATACCCCGAAATAAAAATTCCCTGACTTTTTCCTAATTTCCAGGTTTTCCCTGACCTGCGGCCACCATGTTTCAAAATGGTGCTGAGCGAGAAGAGTATATAAGACGCAAATTAGCGACGCGAAAAGTGCTTGTTTTCTATTTAAAAAAATCGTCACATGCCACCTAAACTGCAACCCAAGACAGATTTATGTGTAAACATCTTCGATGATAGTTAAAATAAACTAAAATCTTACATTATTCAAAGAATACATCACATACATTAAAGAGCATTTACTAAATTTAGCACCAACTAAAATTCTGAGATTTTACGAAAATGTTGATACATCAAAACTGTTCTTCTACTACAAAAATGTTCTAAAAGGCTTTAAATAAGAAGAAAATTAGTAAAACTCTCTGAACGTGATGATTAGCGCTTCTTGAATGTGTACGGGTTGAACAAGAAAGTCCTTAATCACGCTTTGTATTCTGTTACGAGATAAAGGGTTTATTGATCGCCACCTGGAGCAAACATCCGCGCAAATTAATCATCCTTCTCATTTTAACGGCGTCATTAATTGCGGTTGCTTGATGAATGATCTTTTCCCTCTATTTTCACCGTTTCCATGTATCAAGCAGCTCCAAGCTTATTTCGCAGCTGGTGGTAGGTCATACACATATCCCGGCATACAAATTTGACGGAAATTTGATTAACGAATACAGCACGTTCATGACTCGGAGCAACTGGTTTGATGGTCCGCAGTTTTAAAAACTCCCCGCTCAGAATCTTTGCACTTTATAACACGATATCGCACTCCGCAGGAAATTCTGGACCGCTTAGTATGAGTATGCAAACTACTATTCCGTGAAGACATTCGATAAAAATCTTGCACTACCTAATGTGTTTTAATGAGTCGGTGCAAAAGGAGGTTCAAATGAAAAAAAACGTTCTTTGTTTTGTGGGCAAAACCACCCGAAAGGCCTTAATTTGATGCATAAAATAAATGTGAATTTTTCTTAGATTTTGTGGGCAACATAGCAAGTACGTCCCCACGGAATGAGAAAAATGGCAAGTTTCTTGAAAACAGGGGCAAAAATAGACATATTTTAAAAAAGCGGAAAAAAGGGGAAATAGTGTGAAGCCTGCGCTCATTTAAACGAATTTTCGGAAGCATTAAAATGGAATTGAGGAGGGCTCTGGTGTAAAAGGAGTGATGCTGGGAATGCGGTGACGCGCAGTATTTACCAAACACTTGGTACTTTTGTGCAATTCGAACTGACACATACACATACATATGTACTATAAACACACAGCTATCGAGTCGGTGTAATGCAAAGCATATGAGTGTGGTTCGGGGGTGAAGGTTATCATCCCCTAGTTGGCACGATTTCAAAAGCCAAGAGCATTCGAGGAGCTTTCCCGACGCACTTAGCCGCGGATTGAGAAGCTATAAACCTCAGAGAGCTCGCCATCCCATCCACTTGTCAATGAATTATTTACTTCGATCGAAACCTATTTGTCGTCACGGACATTGTTCTTTCACTATGCCAATTGTAGAGTGTACAGGTATTGCCTCTACTTATACTAAGTCCAAGACCCACTTTCCATTAATTAATCCTTTATCATTTAATCCCAAGCAAGAATTTAATTACGGATAGTCAATTATCTCAGATGTTTGTGGAAAGTCTTTGATTTAAGATTCTCATTGGAAATTAGAATATATTTAATATGATTGTATCACGGAAAAAAAATTGAGTGTCTTACAGAATTTGCTGTTTAAATCTGAAGATGTGCGAGATTGACGTTTTATAAAAACTGTTTTTTTTTTGCGTGAGCAATCTGAATTGCTACATTACATTACTAAGATAGTTATGAAAATTGATTTATCGCGACTGCCTGAAGTTTGAAACCAATGGTTTCTCAATTGATACAAACAAAATGTTCATAAATTTAAGAAAACGGAATACCTGAGTCATAAGGTGAGAAGCTGTTTTAAATGAAATTACCCTACTTTATTTTACTTATATTTCGTCAATCAGTGAAGTAATCGACTAGTATCAATAACCAGCTTTATTCATTTGTTTCCGTGATCGATTCTAGATTTGGCATAAGAAACATTATTATTTAAGGATATTTCAGAATTATGGAACAATTTAGAACATTCCGAAATACTCTAGAAAAGTCCAAACATTTTTGGAATATTCCAGAATTCTAAGATAATCTTGATTTAGAAACATTCGAGAACATTTCAGCTAGAGAAAATGCTGAGGTATTACTTTGACCTTGAAGTTGGATCAAAGTGATTTGCAGCTGTGATACTTATTTGATTAAAATGATCCAGATTTAGTATCAAAATTACTTGACACTCACAAGTAAACATTGAATTTGACCTAATGTAGAAGTGAGGACAAAATGTGAACTCATAGATGCATAATTTTCATTATTCACCTCTGACGTCACACTTGCTCTTGCTCTCCAGGGAGCAAAAGTACACTTTTATCCCCTCTGACTTCACCGTGCTCGAAGAGCACTACTTTAGCCGCTTTACAGGCATCAAAAAGAGTTGAAATCATCCATGTGTTGTAAAAAGCCTATTTCCCAATTGTTGTTTTTCTAAAAGACATTTTTAGAAATTAATTCGAGACCGAAGCCCTATACGAAGATGAATTCGCAGTGACGCATTAGGTCGTGTGTCGCAGTCACGTAAATCCGATAGATGTAACACAGAACGAGAAAGATTAAGCTACAGAAGCAAAACTTTTATCCCCTGACGCTAACGTTTTCTCCCTTTCGCCCTTTTATTTCAGAGTATAGTTTTCAAAGCTCGTTCTCTCACAGAGCGATAATTGGACGCTTTTTGCACTTCCGTAATTTGACAAGAGTCAAAGGTAGAACCAAAGGGTATAGATATAGCATTATAGGATAATATACACTGAGGGTGTCAGCAACAAAGGAATTTAGAGAATGTGTGAGTTAAATGGACGTAAATGTATTGTTTAAATATATGCGTATATGCTTCTGTGGGTGTATGTGTTCATGTATATATGTGTAACTGAATTTGTGTAGTTCCATATGTGTAAAAAAAAGGAAATGCTGCCCGTTCACAGTAAATCCCAGGGATATTTTTTATCTGAAGTTGGATAAAAACATTGCAAACAGTTAACGACTACAATTATCCGAAGTCGGATAATTGTAGTTTCCAACTGTTTGCAACGGTTTTTATCCAACTTCAGATAAAAAATATCTTTGAGATTTACTATGTTCCCTTTTGGGAACGTCCATTTATTACGTAAAGATGATTTTTGAAATTTTAGACCTCCCGCCCTATTTACGTAAGATTTTATATTTTTTACTCAATATATTAACAATATATCAATTATTTTTACTGTAAACGAGATTTCAACAGATTTCAAAAGATTTAAGGTATTTCAAGCGATTCCAACAGATTATCAGAGAGGTTTCATATTTCGAATGGCTCTAAGTGATTTCAAAATTTTGAATCAATTACCTACAAAGCATTTCCAAGAATTGCAAAATTTTCGCGGATCTTGATGAGATTTCTGAAGCATTTTAAACATTTCGAACGATTTCAAAGGATTAGAAAAGTCACATTTCAAGATAAAATTACGGGATTTCAAGAGATATTGAAGAATTTCGACGGATTTTTAGGGATTTTTAGGAATTTAGAACGATTTTCACGGGATTTCAAAGGATTTCAAGACATACTGAAGTATTTTCTTCAATTTTAAAGGATTTCAGAGGATTTTAATTGGATTTCGATGATTTCAAGTCATCTGGTAATATTTCGCAATACATCATGGAATTTCAAGGTTTTTAAAAAATCTTTCTAACTTCATTTTTCGCAGAGTAAGTCACTTTCTAAGACAAGGTAGTATTTATAATAAGAAATATTACATAATAAAAAATAAATAAAACAAATAATAATATAATGTGTATAATAGTATAAAAAGTAATTTCAATGGCCAAAACAGATTTTATTTAGCATATTTAAAAACAAAGTAATTAGAAAAAGGGAAATTACGTAAGAAATGCTTTAGAGCCCCACACCCCCCTAAAAAAGCCTTATGCAATTAATGGACGCTCCCTTTGTGGAAAATGGCTTAGCTGGACTGGGGTTCTCTACTGAGAACGTGTCTTACTCCTTACTGCGAACGCGTCTTACAGAAAACGTCCGTAACTACTGTTAGTGCGTTCGATGACGGAAAATTACAGAAACTCACCAAAAGGGTTACTCTATTAAGGCACAAAAACAGAAGAAAGAGGGAAGATTTTTTAAATGAAAATACCAAACTTTTATTTAATTTAAAAATAAAATATTTTACAGAACAGCTAATAAAATAAGAAAGGCCGTGGACCTGGCTAAGGGGCTACTTGTACCGAAATTTTGGTTCAAAAAGCGGCCATTTCTCATGGTTTTTTGTGAATTTGGCCTTTTTTTAGTAATTTTATAGATCTTGCATAGCAAGAATTTTTTTGTATGATAGCATGTTCCTTTGATTCAAGCTAAATATACGGTTCAAGCACGAAATGTTTTTATTTTTTCAAGAAAAATGTGCAATTAACACAATCCAAAAACAGTTTTTTAACATTTTAAGAAAGTTCTAACTAGAGCACAAATTTCGTTTTTTAATTTATAATTTTATATTATTATTCACTAACAAAAACTGTACCTACAAAAGATTCAACGTTTTTGCTGTCAACTCTAATAGACTCCCATAAACATAAGCAGGCTTCACTCTCCCCATTAGGTAAGAAAACAGAGGGTAAATAGGGTATATTTTTACAAAAATAACCTGCTGTTTTTAAAGTATAGATTTCCCGGTTTCTGAAAATAAGGTTAGGAATTTCTATAGAAGGGTTTCTTTCGAATAATATTTTTCAAAATCAGAACTGGCTTCAAATTTAAATACTTCATAATTTGGATAACTAAACATTTGAAAAGTTTATAAATTTATTGATCAATGTTTTTTAGTTTAGATACTTATAAAGTTAGTAATTATTCCTAATTTGTATATTTTTTGGAAGTTTTTTCAAACTGAAGTTTCTTTTCAGTTAAAATCTTTTTACTCATTGGGTTCTTCAAAAAGTTTATTTGATGAGGAATAGGCGAAGAATTCACAATAACTTACTTGTAAAAAACAAAACAAAAAATACATAGAGGAAATAAGGATTAAACCTTTTGATTTTAAACTGCAATTAATTAATTTTACAAATATACTTTATTTAAACGTCTATTTGTTAACTTTATGATCAATACAAAATATTGCTATGCAAAATAATATTCGCACTTTTCTATGGAAAATTTAACAAACTTAGGAGAATTTGTTGTGAAGGCTTAGGTCTTAAAAAAACTTATGATTATTATTGTTATTTGACGCTAACATTGCCAATTGAAGATACGCACTGCCTATGTTTACGGAATTTTCCGTAACTCTGACCCCTTTTCCAGCTCGTTCAGGACTAACGTTACGGAAGATTCCGTAACCATAGACAGTGCCTTTTAAATAATGAGAATATCAGCTGAATAAATATAATTGATTTTGTTCCCCTCCAAATGTACAAGTTTTTTAATTATATTTTTACCCCACTGAAAAGTTGTAAATAATTACGACATACTTCTTCAATTGGACTTAATTTTGCATTATGTATAATCTAGAAATAAATTAACTTTTGGATTTTACCTAGTTTTCATTCGCATAATTTTAAAAACTTTGAAAATCAAATATGGACGTTTTTCTGTGCATTTTTGGATGTCAAAGAATACACATTTTTCACATATTTATTAAATTTAATAATGACCTTACTAAATTTTGTCAGAAAATACGCAGCTTTAAAATTTATGATATGGAAAACTGAAAACTGGATAAAAACTATTTTGAGATTCAAATTCAAAAGAAAGTTAAAGTGGATACAACAATAAAGTTGATTAATTAAACAATATATTTTCTTGAGTCGAAAACAATTGTTTTCTTCGATATATATGCAAATTTGGTTATATCAAACAAATTTTGGTTGATTCAACAAAATATTTGATTGACTCAACCAAATATTCCATCTACCAAAGATTTGGTTAATATAAGCAAAAAATTTGTTTGCGTCAACCAAATATTTTGTTCTCCATATAAGCATATTCTATAATTGAATCAACAAAAATTTTGTTGACTTAACAAAATCGTTTTCTGAGTGTGTAATGTAAGATATCTAAAAAAAATTATAATATTACTAAAAAGTAATATGAGTCGAAAATTTCTGGTTTTTTGCGACATACGACACGCTGGACTTCTGCATGTTATTATTAGTAACGATACTACATATAATGTGACAACTAATTGCTACGGCGTGCCGGCACTGATTGCGTTATCGCAGTTGCGTGTATAAAATCAAATTAATGCGACGTTAATCCAGCAGGAATTCCATTAAACCAAAAGATGATTTCTCTCACTCAAATCGAGAAAATCAACAAATTTCCATGATTTTCTCTTCCATTATCAATAAACCATATATATCTTTTTCCCTACGAATAGAAGTTGATTAAAACTTCAAAAATTTTGCTTATTATCAAAGCGATAATTATAATTTTTTGTCTATTAATAGCCCGATTCATGATATGTGTCATTGCTCAATAAGAAGGTCGTATCGGGTAATTGATTATCTCAGAGCTCGATACCTCTTGAATGAAAAAATCCCCAAAGATCTCTTATGTTTAAAATATATTTTCTCAAGTTTTTTTATCTGGAAAAATAATTTATTATACAAAATATATCTTCCATGTCTATTATAGTTTTAACTTCCAATAAAAATGTTTATAATTAAAATATTTAAAAAATCTATACTTTAAATTTCTTGCTCATCATTTTTATTATTTGCAATGATCGTGACGCGCAGAAAAATTATTATGCCGAGGGGTTTAACTTTCTTCAAAACTCCTCATGATGCTTATTGCTTACCCTATTAGGATGAAAAACGGAGAATTTCCCCCTTTTTTTCTTTTAGAAAGTCATACACCGATAAAAATGGAGACTTGATTAATTTTCTGAGTAAAAGGTAAAAGGGTAGTGTGATTCAAACGCGAAAGCCGGATGGTAGTGCTCGCGGAATGATCGTCGCGAGGTAACTGACGTATCTTGAGCCCTCTCGGCAGTATTCAGAGGTGAGCGGAAGCGCGCAACTCACCCCCCGATTCACCCAACCCCTGACGGCCAAGCCACCCTATTTCCCCCTGAAACTTCACGGTGACGGTAACGGTAACGTTACCAGTAACGCTACTCCACCCTGCGACTCCTCATGACACAGATGTGCCGAATGATCGTGTACGTTCTACGAGTCGAAGGATATACAATATACATTATATATCAAAGAACGATGCTTACTGAGACCAATGAAATTTACTTGAACGCCCTACATACCTACTATTGCGACATGTAATTCTATAGAGATTATATACATTTATATAGCGAGTTTCTAGTCCATATTTAAGGAATTTAAGGAACCGCCTTCTCCTTCAAATAACCTTCAAATTTTTCCACACTTTACCCAGGGTGGCTAAAAAACTTCATTTCCAAAATTCCCCGATTTTACCCTGACAAATTTTTCATTTTCCCTGTACAGAAATACTCGTATTGCTCAATATAAACCAATTATGGTCCTATTTTCTTTCAGTACATTTTGGTAACGTTTCTTTATTGAAAATATAAATTCATTTTTACTAGTTGAATTTTCAACCCAATAGTTGAATTTTCAACTAGAAAAGATCCATTTTCAACCCAAAACGGAAAAGTTCAATTTTCAGTAATTCAAAAATTAATTTTCAACAAAAAAAATGAATTTTCAACAAAAGAGATCAACATTAAAATAAAATCATGAATTTTTCAACGAAAAAGGCGAATATTCATCAAATCAAGATTTGTCAATCAAGAAAGAAAAAGAAATGCATCCAAATTGTTGAACTGTCATGCCAAAATACAAATTTTCTGTAAAAGAGTTAAATTTTCAACCCGAAAATATGAATTTTCAACCAAGCAGTTGCATTTTTAATAAAAAAAGGAGAACATTCCAAACAAAGAAGATTATTTTTCTATAAAAAAAGACGAATTTTCAACTAAAAAAGTTCAATTTTCAACCAAAATTGAAAAAGTAACATTTTTACTTCAAGAAATTAATATTAAACCAAAAAAAAACAATTAAATTTTTAAACAAAGAGATGAATTTTCAACTAAAATGATGGATTATAAAAAACGAATTTTCAATACATACAGATTTTTTAGTCAAGAAAGAAAAAAAATGTCATCAAAATTGTTGAACCTTCAAGACAAAAGACAAATGGTCTCTAAAACAGTTGCATTTTCAACTCGAAAATATGAATTTACAACCAAAAAGTTCATTTTCAACAAAAAACAAGACAATTTAGACCAAGAAGATAAGTTTTCTATAACAAGATGAATTTTCAACTAAAAAAGTTCAATTTTCAACAAAAAATGGAGAAGTTACATTTTTAGGAAAAAAATTAATATTGAACGAAACAAAAAAGAATTTTCAACCAAATAATTAAATTCTCAACCAAAGAGATGAGTTTTCAATCAACAAAATAAATGTTTATTTTTCAATTAAAAAAGATCAATTTTCAATAAAATAGTTGAGCTTTCAACAAAAGAGTTCGAATTTTCAATACCATTTGGTACCTTTTTGGCCACGCTTCGATCATTGCATTTTTCGAAAATGAGTTTAATTCAAGAAGAAATTGAAGCTTCTGAGCTCTCTTCGAATGTAACTTTTCTCGAAATCGAAATTTTTTTATTTAAATCCATGTGAAATGCAATTCGAATTGAATTTCAGATGGATCTACTTTCGAAATCAACGGAATAATTTCGATTTTGGGAAATCCCACATTCGAAGAGAGATTAGAAGCTTCAATTTCTTCTTGAATTATACTCAATTTAAAAAAAATTCAATGTTCTAAGCGTGGACAACATGCCAGAAATTTATCCATCTATTATATAGAAAGAGTTAAAAAAAAAGAAGCACACTTTAGTCTACAATAATTGTTAGATTTAATGCATACGATTTTTTCTTTATATTTATTAAAAGGATAGATTTTTGTAATATTTTTAATTTTCTGTTAATTGAATAAATAAAAAAATAAAAATCCATATCATATTTAAAAAATTACTCGTCCATCCAGTTAAATCAAAGAGTCAATATACAACGGCTTAGCTCCTGAGTTTTTTTTTCGCAATACCGATACCAATACCTATCACTGGAAAGTCGAAAGTTTTTCCGCTAACTTTTCTCTTAGAAGTTTTATAGACACTTTTCCAAAATAGAAATTTATTGAGTTTCTGTAGGGTTCTGTCGGGGCTGATTTTAGTTGTGATGTTAGCAAACAAGCTCTCAACAAGAGAAAAGTACGTTTGAAAATATTTGATCGTACTTCATGATGAAAATATTAAACTGAAACTTACAATTTTTAGAAACAACGAAAAATATTTCTAAGACGTTGTTCTTGAAAAAATCATAAGATAAAAAAACAAAGAAAATAATTAAAGAAGAGTCCATCAATTACGTACGGCTTTTTCGGGGGAGGAAGTCCGGAAAATCTTACGGATACTTACTTGGGGTAATAAATCATAATAAATCAAATATTCAAAACTAAACATAATGAAAGTGAATTATTGCAATTAGAAAGCCTTGAATCGTTAAAATTTCAAAGTGCAAAGTTTAATATTTTAAGGTAAGCATTCTAATTATTTCATTTTGTTGAATTTTGAAATTGCAAGTACAATTTTTTAATTTTAATTTATAAATAACAACTGAAAATTTATTGATTGCAAACAACTTTAAGTTAAAATACTTAACCTTTAATTTAAAAAGATCAATTAAAAAATGTTTAATTGAAATGTTGAACAGTTCAAGTGTTGAATTTTATAGAAAATTTGACTGTTGAATTTTCAACCAAGCAGATTAATTTTTTACTAAAAAATAAGAATTTTCCACAAAGTAGATGAATTTTCTACAAAATAGTTAAATTTTCAGTTAAAAAAATTAACTTTCAACAACAACAAAAACGAACTTTCAACAATACATGAATTTAAAACTAAATACTTAGTAGAATTTTATACTTGAAAATATAAATTTTTAAACCAAAATGGAGTAGTTAAATTTTCAGTTAAAAAAATTACTTCTCAATAAAAGAAATGAATTTCCAACTACAATGATAAATCTTTAACAACAAAAAAATGAATTTTTAACAAAGTAGTTCAACTTTCAACCAAGTAGTAGAAAGGGCCTTGGAAATTTGGAAAGTAACTTCAAAAGTATTCAGTTATTAATACTTGTTCGAAATTTTTTAATTTTTAATTCTTACGTTTTGAAATATTTGAATTTAAAATCTTAAAGACAGTAAATTTATATTGTACCATTTTTCAAATCTTAAATTCAAAATTTTTCTAATTTAAACGCTCTAAATTTGGAAATGGTCCGCTATTAACTTGCAAAATTAATTAATTTTCAGCTTACAATTCTTTAAAAATATACAATTTTATATTCTACAATTTTTAAGGAATTAGATTTTTTGCGTTTTTGGGGTCAATTTTTTATCAAAAAAATTAACATAAGCAAATTTATATATTCAGGCTTTTAGTTCAAAATATTTAAAGCTTATAATATTGTATTAATGCTAATTAAAAACTACAATTTGTAGACATTACAGGTTAAAATTAATTGTTTAACTAAGCATTGGTTTTAATGATTCTTTTAAACTATAAAATAACATTATTTTCAAACGATACAGTTTTGAAAGATTTAAAAATGAAACCAAACCATTTTCAGTGCTTCGATGTAAAATTATTCTGTTTTAAATGCTTTCAATTCGTAGTTGTTTAATTTTAAACGATTCTAGTTTGAAATAATTTAATGTTGAAAGTTCCAAGCTGAAAGCTAAATAAGTAAGATATAAAATTTTCTAATTTACAGTTTTGAAATATTTAAAAACGGGAAAGTCATACAACTTTATATAATATTTGAAATAATTCTGACATTTTTATACAATGAAAGTGAACAGGTTACAGGATCCAGTCATACTTAAAATGAAAAAATTGTAATTGTAATAGATTCGAGCAATTTCATTATTTTAAATGAAACCACTGAAACTAACATAAGAACTCAAAAAGGTTATAAGCTTCTCCTCTATTTAAAAATATTAGTTACCAATTATTACATTCATTTGTGACCGTTCGCGAGGAAAGGGACCTAATACGGAAAAAATCTATTTTCATTTTTTACACCAATCGATAGTTTCCGAGTTACTCTTTTATGTCAAATAATCATATTTTTTTAAGTTAATTACTTTTCTTGTTATTAAGCTACAAACATAGGCATGATAAGCGTACGCAGAGACCGAACGAGAGGCCTACGAAAGCCAGCCTCACCACTTACCATGCCAGCTGTACGCGACGTGTCCGTGAGCTCCACTGGCTCATGCCTAAAGGTGTAGTGGTAAGTGGAGGGAGTGCTTTTCGTAGACGCATCCCCACTACTCAAATGCTGGCATGCGGACTCTGCTACGATCCCTCGTCCTGTAAAATTCAGCTTTGACGCATTAGGTTCCTTTCTTCACGGACGGTCACATTTGAATAATAGTTTTTAAATTCAAAACTTACCACAATCAGTTAATTTTTTCTAGTTCTATTACAAACTCCTTTTATGTATTGTTTATTTATTTATTGTTTATTACTGTAATAACTTCTTGCTCGATTAAGTTTTTAAGGTTTTGGCGATTCGTGAATATAGCGACAAAAAAAACTCTTTTTGGTTCAAAGTTCAACTACTTAGTAGTATTAGTTTTTTTTTCTTTTTTTTAAATAAATTTTTTAACTGACAATCAAACTACTCCATGTTTGGTTTAATATTTATCTTCTTGAGTTGAAAATTCAGCTATTTGATTGAAAACTTCAGTATTTTGTTGAAACTTTATCTTTTGTAGTAGAATATTAATCTTCTGGGTGACTAATTCACCTTTATGGCTAAAAAATGTATTTCTTTGATTGAAAATTTAACTATTAGATTGAAAATTCCTTTAGAAATTTAAAATTTGGTTGAAAATTCTTGTATTTTGTTAAAAATTATTCTTTTTGTTTGAAAATTAATTTTCTTAACTAAAAATTTAACTATTTCATGTTTTGTCGAACATTTATCTTTTTTGGTAGAGATTTAATCTTCTTGATTGAAAATTCATCTGTTTGGTTGAAAATATGACTAATCGTTTAAAAATTAATCTTTTTGGTTGATTAATTATTCTAGTTGAAACCTAATTTCTTTGCTTAAAAATGTAAACATTTTGTAGAAAATTCGTTTTTTTTCTCGTTGAAAATAAATATTTTTAACTAACAATCTAACTATGCGATGTTTGGTATAACATTTACCTTTTTCAGTTGAAAATTCAGTAATTTGCTTAAAAATGTCTGTATTTTGTTGGGCAAGAAAATTGAGAACATAATTGGAACGTCCTAAAAACGTTTCTTGGACATAAAAGTCAAAAAACGTTATTTGAACGTTTCAAAAACTGTCCTAATTCATACCAAATAATGTTCTGAAAACATTTCATCTTCCAAATACGTCCTTAAAACGTTTCTGGAACATTGTAAGTTTTTGAGCCGTTCTAATAACGTTCTTTAACGTTTGTGCCTACTGGGTAATCTTCTCGGTGAATATTTCACGTTTTTTGTTGAAAATTCATTTCTTTGGTTGAAAATTCCTTTACAAATTCAAAGCTTGGATGAAAATTCATGCATTTTGTTAAGAATTAAATTTTTATTAGAAAAATAAACTTGCTGGTTGAAAATTCATCTGTTTTGTCGAAAATTTAACTGTTTTATTTGAAAATTCATCTATTTTGTTGAAAATTGGTCTTTTTTTGTAAAAAATTCATCTTGTTGGTTAAAAATTCAACTACTGGGTTAAAAAATTATTTTTTTTGTTTGTTGAAGATTCATTATTTTAGTTAAAAATGAATCTCTTTGCTAAAAAATGGAACTATTTTGTTGAAAATTAATTTTTTTTTTACTGAAAATACAGCTATTCTTTTTTGACTGAAAATGCAGCTATTCTTTTTTGACTGAAAATACAGCTATTCTTTTTAGTCAGCTCATTGATATTTTTTATTTGAAAATTCACTTCTCGTCCATTTTGGGGACAAAATTCAATTATTTTGGTAGAAAATGCATAGTTTTGGGTTGTAAATTCAACTTTTTTGTGAAAAAAATCATCTTTATGGTTTGAAAATTAGTCTGTTTTGGTTAAGGGATTATATAAGTTCTTGAAAAGTCGTATTTTCTGGTATAATTCAACACACTGACGCAAATGTACTGTCCTATCGCAACTTTGCTTGCGAAACACACATGTGTAGTGCGCCGCCACGTCCGTGTAATCGTGTTTTTCAAAACACAGTGGAGTTCTGTAATTTTGAGCGACCGAGAACCGTGATTCTCACAGCGGATATGTAGTTTCTCTTCAACTTATTCGTAATAATCATTTTGAACTTTTACGGCACCGACTTTTAATATTTATTATCAGTTCTGTAATTATGACTGAACAGTTCGAGATGATTTACAGAAAATTTATGGTTAATTCACTGAATTTTTCTCATATCCGCCACATCGTAATTCGTTCAGTAATTCCTCGAGTACAAATTTTTTCCGTGTGTCTTAGGCTAAATATCTGATCCGTACATGATCTTCCTGGCATAAATCCACTTTGGACTTCCATCTTTTGAAATCCTTTTAAAACAATTGACCTCCATGGAAATTCCTTAAAACTCTTTAAAAATGCTTGAAATCTTCAAAATCGCATAAAAATCCCTTATAATCCTTTGAAATCCTGGGAATTCCTTAAAATTTCCAAACATCGTTTAAAATGTTTGAAATCCCGTGAAATATTTCGAGATCTTATGAGATCCCTTGAAATCCTTGAAATTCCTTTAAAATTTATGGAAATCTTTCAAATCCGTGAGCATCTTTTCGAATCTCTCGAATTCCCTTACAATATGTTTTCAAATATTATTCGGAAATCCTTTGAAATTCCGTTAAATCTTTTAAAATCTTACAAAATCCTCCAGAATCCGTGAATTCTTTGAAATCATTTCAAATTTGTTAAAAGACCTTTAAATCCCTTCAAATCTTCGAAATCGCATTAAGATTCTCTGATATCCTTCAAAAATCGTAAAAGTACTTGGGTTATCACATAATATACCTTAAAATCCTTTGAAATCTAGTGACTAGCTTTAAAAATCTCTTAAAACCCTCTAAAAACTGTGAAAATCCTTGAAATCACTTGAAACTTTTAAAATCCAATAAAAATTCCTTAAAATCTCTAAAAATCAGTTAAAATCCTTGAAATTTTTTGATATATTCCAAAATATTACCAGATCTTTTGAAATCTTTGAAACCCCTTTAAAATTAATTCAAATCTATGGGAATCTTTCCGAATCTCTTAAATTCTTTAAAATATATTAAAATCCATTAAAAATCCTCTTATTCCCTTTAAAACCCTTTACAATATTCGGAAATCCCTTGAAATTTCGTTAAATCTTTTAATATCTTACGAAATCCTCTGAAGTCTCTGGATATACTTTGGAATCTTTTACTTCGCTTAAATCCTTTCAAATCCCGTGAAATCATCAAAATACCTTTAAATATCTTCAAGTCCGTTAAGAAACTTTGATATCTTTCCAAATCTTTTGAAATCCATTCAAATCTTTGAAATCCCCTGATATCCTTCAAAATTCGTGAAAATACTTCGGTATCACATGAAATCCTTTATAAAATCCTCTTTAAATCCCTTGAAATCCACGGAAATCATTCTTAATTCATTGTAATCCCTCAAAATCCGTCGAAATCCTTCAGTATCTCTTTAAATCCTTTTAGATCCAGTAAAATCTACGGAAATCTGGTTACGCTCTGTGAAGTCCCTTAAAATCTTGTAAAATCTTTTTTAATCCTTTGAAATCTTTTCAAATTCCTTTAGATCTCGTAAAATCCCTAAAAAGCTTTGGAAATCCCGTGAAATCATCGAAACCCCTCTAAATCACTTAAAAACTGTTATCAATTCCCTTGAAAGCCTTTAAAATCTTTGCACCTATTTTCAAATATCTTTAAATCCCTTGAAATCCGCGAAAATCGTCCTTAATTCCTTAAAATTCCTCATAAAATATCAGAATCTGCCGAAATCCTTCGAAATCCAGTAAAATCTCTGGAAATCTGATTAAGCTCCTTGCAGTCCTTTAAAATCTTGTAAAATTTCTTGAAAAAATGAGATTCTCGCTGAAATTGTACTCGGTGATTTCTTCAAACTCTTGACGAAATATTTTTAAATTATTTGAAATCCTACCCTAAAACTTAGGTTGTAATCCCTTGATTTTTTTTAAATTCCTTCGGATCTCATGAAATCCTTAAAAAGCTTTGGAAATCTCGTTAAATTTTGTAAAAATTTTGTAATTCTTTGAAGTACTTTGCAGTCCTTTGAAATACCCAGAAATTCCTTGAAATCTATAGGAAATAAAAAACAACAAAATTGTTGTCTGATAGACTCGAACAACAATTTTATTGTTTTTTATTTCCTATATATTGGTTTCTCGGATGTTAAAGATCTCGTATCCTTGAAATCTATTAAAATACGTTCAAAATACTCGAAACCTTTAACACCTTTTGAAATCTCGTGTACGGTGAAAATAATTGATATATTGAGTAAAAATATAAAATCTTACGTAAGAAAGGTCTAAAATTTCAAAAATCATCCTTCCGTAATTAATAGATGTTCCCTAAATAGTAAAATAAAATATTTCTACTTAAGAAAATTGATTGAAATTAAACTATTTCTTTTAAAAGAGGACTTCCCTCAGTCACTATAGAGTAGAGAACTACTGTTCCAATAAAAGACAAATGCATAAGCGGATTTTCCAACCGAGCCTCGATCCCTTCTTACAAAAAATTAACTTCGCAGTTAACTTGCTCCGCTTTCCTCTAATTATTCAGAGCCGATTTGTCCAACTCTGAATGTAAAACTCATACCCTCGGGATGATAAATCACATGCAAACATTTTAGAAGTTCTGAACTAGGGGAGGCCACCCTACAGTAGATAATGATCTTACAGTAGATAATCCATAATTACAAGCACAAATATAAGTAAAATTATCAATGATAATTTTAATATTTTAACACACTTCATGTCTTAACTATTAATTACATTACATTAAATTAATTATAAAACATCCATTAGTATTTTTAGTCAAAGACTATTTACTCTAGGATCTTTAACTACTGTAGGGTGGTCTCGCCTATTCAATTTCACTGTGTAACAATGTTATTTGAAATCGACTTGAAAGCCTCTAATAATAAAATCTTTGATAAGTTACATTTTCGTTTCCGAATTTCCATTCAACATCCTGTAAATGAGGAATGGGGATATTTCAAATGTAGGTCAGTGTCACGGATCCACGATTGCGTTTCTGGAATGATTTAAAGCTGCTTTAAAGACATAAAAGTCGATACTTGATACTGGGGGATAATTTTTACAAATAAGTATTTATTAAATGGAAATGGGGTTGTATTAGGCAAAAATTTGTAGGAAACTCCAGGCACAAGTAGCCCGGACATGGAAGACCGTCGATACTGAGCGACCTTGCGGCATCGACCGGCCCTCTACCTTTTTCTCGGCCTTTCGAAGTAAAGTCTATAGAGCGCTACTTCGTTTCGTACTCCCACCCCCTTATTTCCTACAAGTTTCATATCTCTTCGACTGAATCATTCCTGTCTTGCTCCACAAACTTTTTTACCTCACCCTCTCCAGATTCGCTCATCTTCCACCGACAATGCAGACCAGTCTATTCTTTTGGAAAGTAAAAAAAATGTATCCCTTAATTCGACAGTGCACTTTCTTATAGACAGAATCTAATTTGATTTAGTTTATTGAACAGCATAATGATTTTTCCCGAATGTTTCTTGTTTCGGATAGGTCGAAGTTACCCAAGAGCATCAGCTTTCTCACGGAATAGTTCCAAATTTCACCGCAAGAGCTATGTTTTCCAAGATGTCGGGGTCAGAGATGGATAAGCTATTGGGGTCTGAAATTCAACGATACGCCAACTGGTGGCCAAATGTAGTACTAAAATAACGGGGTCGTATTCGTCATATTACAGGTTTTACTACATGATCCATTTGAATTTTATAATAAAAATTATTATTATATTAATATTTCGTTGAGTTTAAAGCAAT
>JAABKJ010000242.1:0-55013 GCA_011634705.1 Andricus grossulariae
CAAAAAGATGTTTTTTTTTATTGAGTCATATGCACACATTTTAAAAAAAGTTGAATATGTCGAACCTGAAATTTATTCAGTTTGAACCAAAGAAACATTTTATCATTTTGCTTTTTCGGAAAAAGCTTTTGTCGTTATTTAGGATTTTTGGGATTTAATATTTTTTTGCGATTTTGGAACGTTATAAACACCAAGAAAAAAAATGTTTCCCACGAATAAAAAATAGTAACATGTTTCTTTGGTTAAAGCTGAAGAAATTTTAGGTTCGAATCAATAAAAAAAAAAAAAAACATGTCCTTGTACATTTTCAAAAAATTCTAAATAAGGCAAAATATATTTTTGATTTTAAAAAATTTTAAATTGTAAATTTAAAAATAGAACAGCAGATAATAACCGATTTCAAAATTTTTTTTCTCTACTTGTTTTAGATGTCGACTCACAAATTGCTATCCCTCCAGCTCAAACGATTTGATTAATTTTAGCATTTTTACTTCGCTCTACTGAAGAGTGTAGTTTTAAATTTACATTGAAAGTATTAATGATTGCAAGGAAGAAATTAAGTATCTTGGAAAGAAACATTTATGAGAACGATGTTAAACATATCCAAATTTTGTATTTAATTAATTTTATTTTTTTCTCAGACTTTTTTATACTACTGTGAATGGATTTCCAACGACCTAAGTACATCCAATTTTTAAAAATAAATTCTTTAATGGCATAAGTCATGGAAAAATCATTAAAATTATTTTAAAATATAAAATTTCTCTTAAAAATATTGTTTTGTTCATTTCGACATATGAAAATAAATGTTTAATCTTTCCCCTATTTTTCCATTTTTCGTGAGAAAATCACCCAATTTTCCCTTTTTTGAGCTCCTTTTGGGCTGCAATCCCTGGCTATGTCTCTAATTTTTAGTTATTCTCTCTCAGTGCAAGTTTATGTTTTTAAATAACATAAAGCTGATAGGATATTTATCTTCTATTAGCAGAAACTTTTCAAAAATATTTGGAAGAAGAAAAAAGGTGGGGTTTTCCAGGAAATATTTTTTTTCATGTTCTCCAAATTTGATGATACAAAATTAAATTTTAAAATATTTTCTAGAAACCCCCACCTTTTTTATCCTTCCTAATATTTTTGAAAAGTTTCTGCTAATAGGAGAAAGGCATCTCATCAGATTTATGTGGGATCAATAATTTTTGAGGAGGGGAGAATTTTGTTTCCTAGAAATATAATTTTTTCTCGCAAACGATACAAGATTTCGCAAAATCTATTTCGCATATCTATTCGCATATCTATTTTTCATTTGTCCGTGCATAATATTTATTGGGTAGAAATAGATTTTAAAGATACATACCCATTATATGTATAAAAAATAAAATAAAATTGTGTATAAATGTTGTTGGTAAATTTCTGCAAACATGTAATATATAGAGACAGTATTGTTTGGTTAATTAACTTTAATATAAATTTACAGTATATTCTTAACAATATAAATTATAGTAAGGCTATATATGAGCCAATTTTATATGTAAATGACTACGTATGTATCTAGGTTACTTAATATACACAATTAATCAAATGTGGAAGACAACTCCTTATCATAAAAGATGGACTTTGATAATATATTTGATACAAAACGAAAACAATTTTTAATCCCTTGAAATTTGTAGTTACAGCAACAGAAAATTTCTAAAATTTAACACAATATTCTGAAACGTTTGTCTAAAACTTTATGCAGTTACTGTTGCTGAAATTTCAGTTCCTGATTAGAAAAATTTAGAAACAGTTTCTACATAAAACTTTAGTGACGCGTCTCTGAAAATTCGAACATTTCCGAAAAAAGGTGATAAAACTAATTTAGTTATTTGGTATCATATCAAAAAACAGGACAGGCGGTTAATGAAAAGCTGTTGAAGATAATAATGAATAGTGAGTCTCATTTTATCTCTATTTCGAACTAAAATAGGACACACTGGATAGTAATTTATTTGGATTAAATAATGTCTCGTGATTCAAGGTTTACAGCACACAAGTCGTAAAACTCTCTTTACAGATTAGAAAATGAATGGGAAATTTACTAGAAAATAAATTTAATGGAAACAAACAGTTATGAGCTTTAGAAAATAGAACTCGTGGGATGTTCATTTAACTTTTGACTTGATCACGACAAATCAGGAATGGTAACAAGTTTCAGGCTTCATTGTCAGTTTATCGTCACGCAGGTGTGTTTTTTTAAATGTGGTAGACAGTTTGTGGTTAACTATCTATTTATAGAAATTGCGTAGCTGTTCTGTTTTAACGTGACAGGCTATTACGTAAAGTATACCCTGTTACTTACACCGGTAGGTTTAATATTTCCAGTGAGACTCAATCCCCTTAAAAATCCAATAGAGCTAGCACATGATTGGAAGCTTCATTTACTGGGTTCGCACTTAATCTGGGTCACTTACCTTCGCTACAATTATTGTTAGTGGCAGAAAGGACGATAATAATGCACACACTATTGATTATTCAAGAAGAAACTTTTATTAGTAAAACGTTTTTTAAAAAGTCTTCAAAGCTTAATACAGACTACTACAATTCATGGTTTTAATGAGACATTTTGTAATGAGGTGATGCAATAAAAACAAGTATTTCATTGAAGGTTTCCATAAATGGAAATAAAAAAAATGGCGGTATATAATCAATGTTTGCAAATATATTCCTACGATCGAATCAGTGTTTGCCAGTAACGCGTTACTTATACGAAATTTTCTTAATGGTATTTATACTAATTTGCATTTCATGATAACCAATTATTAGACGAAAAAACAAATTTTTCACTAAAAAATTTTAATAGTGTGAAAATGCTTTTTCATACAGAAGAAAATAACTCAAAATATTCTTGTTAAAATTAAAAAGTATGTTTACGAAGCTTAGATAGTACTTACAAATCCAAAAAATGTCCAAATCGAAAAACTAAGGAAATAAATTTCCTATTTAAACCGTGATTTCCAAAACTAAAAATATTTTTGATCGTATCAATTAAGAGATATAAGTAAACAGACAATTTAGTTTCTTCGTAAACAAATCGACAAATGCGCAAAGTAAACAAATGGCTCGTCAATCATCTTCATAAAATAGTAATTTGAAAAAAAAATGTTGTGCTCATTCGCAGTACCTAAAAAAAGTACCCTTTTTCTGTGAAAAATGTGGGCGCTTATGCCCTTTTGGAATTCCAAACTTTGACGCTTATGCCCTTTTGCTTTGCCAAATGTTGGCGATTCTGCCGGAAGTCGTTTATTTTTAATAAAAATAATTAAATTTCAAAGCAGTTTTACAATTTGGGATAATTTTTTGTTTTGTTCTGTTAGTTTATCTCGTCGAAAATTGGAATTAATACCGGAAATCCGTACTCAAAAAAAACATTGGATGCCAAAGAAGATACCAAATTTTTGAATAATTTTAGGTAAAGTTTGTTTGTTTTTTTTTCTCACCAGAAATCGTTATAGACTTCAAACAAAATATACAATTTTGGAACCATTTTACGCTATTTTATCATTTTTCACCGGAAATCCTTTTTTTTTTACAAAAGTCATTTAACTTCAAAAACCAAACTTATAATTTTGAAGAACTTTAGGTTATGTTAGTGTTCATGGACATAAATTGGTATTTTTGAATCAAAATTGAACAAAATTTAATTTAATTTATATAGTGTACACAAATATCAGGTATACATTAACCCTAAAGTTAGATATCAATTGTCATGAATTATAAAAAATCACCAAATTATCTAATAAATTATTTCAAAACATTAAACATGTTTTATGTTAGTGTTCTTCGATGGAAATTATTACTTTTAAAGAATACTTTTAATATAAAGTCATTAAGTTTCGAAGAAGACTTACAATTTCTAAAAATGTTAGGTTGTACTAAAGTTTTTCAATAGAAATTGGTATTTTTAAACAAAAATCATTCACAAGATCCGCTATTTTGAACAATTTTAGGTTATGTTATTTAGCGTTATACGCCGCAAATTGGTTCTTTTAAATGAAAATCATTAGATTTAAAATAAAATTAACCATTTTTTAACAATCTATTTTTATTCTTAATTTTATTTTACCAAATCTATTTTTGAAAAGTCTGTCCCTCCAATGTAAGCAGCGAATTCGAGGGTACGAATTTCATCAGCAGAAGCCGATATTTCTAGAAGGAAATTCCTGTTTCGCAATCGAGAGCCGAAAAACGAGCCACATGAGGAATCAATAACTGAAAATTGCCATCAGGGAGCCGCACTCGTACGGCCTTTCTCTACTAACGCGATTTACTTGCGAAGCCTTCCCCGCTGCTGCCAATCCAGCTTCTGAACAGGTTTTTCTTTTATTTTGTTGGTTAACAATACCATTTAGTGTTTGATCAGTGATTTAATTATTTGATCGGGTTTTTATATCTTTTACATAGCGAGCGTATAAATGTGTATGTGAAAGTGAATTTTGATTGAAGATTTATCCTCATCTCTTTTGACGCGATACTGATTTTTTGATGATTTATATCTATCACTATTAAGTAATCATTTGCTTTCTCTTCGTAACTTATTTCAGTAAATAAAAACATTTTATTTTTCAGTCAGAATAACATTAATTTCAAATATTGATTTTATGCAGAATCTTAAATTAAAACATTTGATCGGTTTTATTAGTTATTAAATTTAAATGAAATATCAATATCCATTTATATTACAGAACAAAAATCATAAGATTTAAAAAAATTTATAATTTTGAAAAATTTTAGTTTATATATGCCTTTGTCACCGGACATTAGTACTTTTAATAAAAAATATTAGATTTACAATATACATTTTTTTGAAGCTTTCGTTTTCCAGTTATGTTAGAGTTTTTTTGACCGGAAATAGGTATTTTTGAACAAAAATCATGAGATTTCAAAGATTGCTCATTTTTTAAATCAATTTTAGGTTACGTTAGCGTTCTACACCAGAAATTGGTATTTTGAATAAAAAATCATTATAATTCGAATATGATTGACCATTTTTGAACAGTTTCAGGTTATATTGACGTTTTTTTTACACCAAAGCGGTTACATTTCAGAACAATTTTCTGTTGCGGTGAGCTAAAAATACCAATTTCTAACTTCTAACTAAATTACAATTTTCTAAACTACCAAAATCAGACATACCAATTAAGTCGATAGTAGGTATTTTTAATAAAAAAAAAAAATTAGATTTCAAAGAATATTTACAATTTTGGAAGAACTTTAGATAATGTTGGCGTGTTTCTCCGAAAATTGGGATTTTTAAATAAAAATCATTAGATTTAAATCCAACGATTTTTATTGAAAATAATACAATTTATAATCTTGAACAATTTCGAATTCTGCTAGCGTTTTTTGTCAGAATCATTATTTTCCAATGAAGTTCAAAATTTTTGAACAATTTCATTAAATATAGAAAATATTTGTCTTGCTTTTTTTTTCTATTAATTGAGATAATAGACACTATAACATAAAAAATGTTGTATCAATATAAATGTTCTATTTTAGTTTAAAAATTGTACGAGACAATAAAAAAATTAAGCTTTTATCAAAAAGGTATTTAAATTTAAATATTTTTGTTACGAAATTTTTGCATTATACAAATCTAAAATTATAGCTTCGATGTTTCGTGATCCTCATAGTTGATACCGACGCACTCACACACCTGAAACTTTGCTCACCTTTTTTATCTCAAACACCGAGAGCTCTAAGGCTAGGTAAAAAGCAAATTTCAGGCGTAAGAGGATAGTCGACGTTGTAAGCTTCCTTTCTTCATTCTTCCTATTTCATTTATCAGCGGAATTTTTCTTGGAAAAAATTTTGTTTGCTCAAAACAGAGTATTTAAGACAGTAAATAGCAAAATTAAGTAATATAAAAAAAAAATAATCAGGGAAGTCCTCTTAAAAAAAGTTGGCAGCACTGGTCGAGTTTCGCGACGGTCTTTTTTAAGGGTCATTCAAAAAATGGGTCATATTACAGGGGCAGGGGGGGGGCCACCCAGAATGAGACATTACAGATGGAAAATATGAATGTGAATAACAATTTTTTTTAATTCTTGAAAAAATGAGATGTAGTTACTTTATTTTACAAGTAAAGCATCTAATCACAGACTTCACTCTATTTCCCATATTCCCGACGTTTTTCCCTTCTTCAAAGAATTCTATTTTTTTCGCCGGGTTTCAAGAAACTTCCAACTTTCCCCTTTTTCTGGTTGTTTCGCTTCAATTCGAAATTAATTAATAGAATTCAATAAGAAAAGCCAACTATTTTTGTTTGAAAGTTTATTCTTTGTAATTAAATAAACTACTATTATATTTTTGGTTCGTAGTTCATTTCTTTTGTTTGCAAAGTCTACTATTTGGTTCATGATTAAATTATTTTATTAAAAATTCATTTTTTTAGTTGAAAATTAATATTCTTAACAGAAATATCAAATAATCCACTTTTAGCTGAAAATTGATCTTTTTTGGTTAAAAATGCATTTACTGTTGTTGAAGATTCTTTATCTTAGTTAAAAATGTAATTATTTATTAAAAATAAAATTATTTATTGAAAATAAAATTATTTATTTAAAATTGAACTATTTTGTCAAAAAGTCATCTTTTTTTGGTCAAAAATATAACTGCTTTGTTGAAAATTCGTTTTTTTTTTATATAGAAAATTCGTCCTTTTGGAATGAAGATTGTTTTTCATTTGTGTGAAAAATTTCTTTGTTAAAAATTCATCTTTCTGGGTTAAAAATTTAACTATTTTATTGAAAATTCGTGTCCTTTGCTGGAAACCTGATTGTAAATTGTAAACTAAATTTATTTGATTGTAAATGCAACTGTTTTGTCTAAAATTAACTTTTTTTGGTTCAAAATTGAACTATTTTGCGGAACAATCATCTTTCTTCGTTGAAAATTTATCTTTTCGGGGTTAAAAGTCAACAGCTTTTAAAAGATTTGACTTTTAAGCTTGAAAACTCAAATATTTCGTTGAAAATTCATCTTTTTTGGGTAAAAATGCAACCATTTTGTGGAAAATTCCATATATTTTCCCTCTGAAATCTTAAGCGTTTCATAATTTATTTTTATTTTTTAGTTTCAAAAATTTATTCCTCTATTATTCTCCTATTTTCGTGAAAAATCACACCATTTCTCCTGCTTTAAGTAATTGTGTCTCGTAAAGTCTGTATTGAAATATTAAGTTTAAACCCCAATTATTGTTTGAAATTATTATTTAATTTTTATTTAAAATATTATGTTTTGTATGTTTGGTGTTTTATGCGTTTATCAAATGAAACCAAAGACAAAATTTTGAATTAAATTGGGGTGGGTAAGTAGGGGGGGGGGAATTCGTATTTGTGACTTTATCCTGGGGGTTCAAGCATTGTGTAACGATCTGAGACGAAGAAGGGAATAGGTGGAAAAAGTGTTGAAAAAAGCGTGATATTTTTTAACGACCCCTTAGACCTAAGTTTAAGTTTTACCGAAATTTTGTTCGATTTAGTCAGTGAAAACATTTTTTTGCGAATATGAAAAAAATGTCTTCTTGCTCGACGAACGATGGGGCCGATTGAAAGATTTCCTTAGGCTTTTCCAAGAACCGATTACCCGCCCGATTTCACTGACTTTAACAATTCGCTGATGAAGCCACTATGATACTCACTCGATTTGAAACTTTTTCTCGGTTTTCTTTTCTCCTTCTCTCTCTATCTTTCCCTTTTTATCGCGAGACGAAAGTAAATACGACTCAGAAGTTCGGAGATAGGGTGAAGGAAAAGTCAATAGAGTCACACGAGCATTCGGTTCCGGAGAATGGCCAATTGTCTTTTCTTCCCCGAGAATCAGCGCCCATTAGGAGGATTGTGTGAAACAAAAAGGCGATGGGATCCCTTGGACGATTATACGAACCCGGGAATATCGACTGGAATTAAATTTGCCGAAAACGAAACTCGACCATTAAAAGAGATCTCCGCAAAAGTTGGGGCACGTAGTTTTTATTTTAGAATCTAAGAATTTTCAATTGAAAATAATTATTCAACTGTTTTTAGATATTTGAAATCTTGATTTAAGGTTAATGTATTTTAATTTTCTGTTGTTTTAAGAAGAATCCATAAGAAGTGGTAAAATACCGCGAGCACACCTGAAACTTTGCTCACCCTCTTTAATAGTACGGGAAGAGCAAGGATTCAGGCCCGCCCGCGAGATTCAAATTATCTTCGCCATCTGGAAGGAGAGGATTTTTGAATTTTCCGCCAATTCGTCTCGCTGTGAAGTTCATACTGGGAAGTTTCGTTTTATTTTCTTCTTTCTTGCTTTGTTCATGAATCTGCTAGAAAAAATATATTAGACAAAAATATTATATTAAGTTGTGATTATATTCAAATATTATTGTGCTATCTTATTTGTTAGTTTCCTTTGGGAAGCGTCCATATTTGATGTGGGGGTTTTCGGAGAGGGAATGGGTCCGGAAAATCTTACGAATTCTTACTAGGGAAAGCAGGGAAACTAGGGGAAATGAGGGAAAATGAAGGGAGGGGAAGTAGGAGAAATGAAGTGAGGATGAGTAGGTAAGTGAGGGGTTGGGAAGTAGAGGAGGGTATAGAGAGGATGAAGGGAAGGTGAGGGGAAATAAGGGGTGGCAAAGTAGAGGCAGTGAGGAGAGGGGAATCAGAGGAAATTATGGGAGGGGAACTAGGAGAAGTAATGGGAATTGGGGCGTAGGTGAAGTGAAGAGAAATGAGGAGAGGAAAACTCTTAGCGAAGGTAGGGGAAGTGATAGAAAATGAGTGGTGGGAAATTAAGAGGAAATTTGGGTTTGGAAAGTAGAGGAAGTGAGGAGAGGGAAAAAGTAAATGAGGAAGAAGTTGGAGAAGTGAGGGGAAGTTGGAGAAGGGAGGGGAAGTAGGAGAGGGGAAGTAGAGGAATGTAGGGAAAGTAAGGGACGGAAATTATGAGAGAAAGAGGTTTGAACTACTTAATGAACGTCTTAATAGGCTACGGAAACCTTTTTTGTAGGAGTAGGGAGAAACTATAAGAGATGAAGTATAAGAAATGAGGGGCAATTATGGGAGAGGAAGTGATGGGAAGGGAACTAGGAGAAGCGATAGAACGTGGGACATAGGTGAAGTGAGGAGAGGGGAAATTAAGGGAGGGGAACTAGGAGGAGTGAGGGGAAATGAGAAAAGGTTGGGGAAGTGATGGAAAATGAGTTGGAGAGAAGTAATGGGAAACTTGGGTTGGAAAAGAGGGGAAGTGAGAAAAGGAGAAGTAGATGAGGAAGAAGCTGGAGAAGGGAGGGAAGTAGAGAAGTAGAGGGAAAGTAGGAGAATACTGGTTGAGTAAGGTAGGGAAAGTACGCGAGGGGGAGGTTTGAGCGACTTAATGAACATCCTACTATTCTAAAAAAGCTTTTTTTGTAGGCGCACGGCACCTACTTTGACTAATTTTCCTAATATTGACATGCACATTTTTTCTCGTAATACCGCGAAAGCTAATTTCAAAGATAAGTGATCAGAGAGTTCTGAATAATAGAAACGGAACAAGAAATTTCAAAAGTTAAAAATTTGTTCAAACAATTTATAAAAGGATAAGGATCAAAAGAAGAACTTTGAATATTTTTAATTTTTTGAACTTTTATTATTGCAAACTGTTGAATAAATTACAACAAAGTCAGCTCAATGGTTGTAACAGTTTTTAAAGAATTCAAAATTCTTCCTTATTTCTGTAAAGCAAATTCTGTTTAATTTTGTACTTCATTGTGGAATTTTATACTGGTCTTTGACAAAAGGAATTGTATTTCTAACAAAATCTATAGTTTTAGGAGATAAAGGTTTTTGTGGATTTTTTTTCTGAGAGTGTTCTTTTTTGTACGAAGCTGCTTCAATTTAAATCTTCCACTTCAGAAAAAATACATAAATGCTTTTAAAATAGTTTAGAATTTCAAATTCATTCTTAGTAAAATATAATTACTTTTTTAGGTTAGTTTTAAAATATTGATCTTTTTCATCCTTAGTCGATCAATAGCTATTGAAAAATGTCTTCTAAATTTAAAATTATGAAACAGTATTTAAAAATAAAAAAAGATCCAATCTTATCTTTGAAAAGAACCAGAATCGTTCTATTAAATGAAAAGAACTCTTAAAAGTGCTTAAAGGTCTGTATAATCTCTTTCGTACTTCGGGAGGAAGTTATAATTAGACCAATCAATTATGAAGAAGAAATTCCAATAATTTCAACATGATAACTAAAAGTGGCTTAATTTCTTTTCCTATCACGATAAAAATATTAAAATGTATTTAAATTAAGGCTGTATGGAGCTTAATAATTATTACCTTTGCTGAAAATCGCTCGTGATTCCATATTTATTATTTTCCATTGGATCAGGACCTGTAACAAAGAAAAAGATAAGAGCTCATTAGATATTCATAAATTAGCTTGTATTTTTCATTTTCAGGGAAGTAAGTTGTAATTTAAATTACATTTCACTTTGTACCGTGAGGCGGTGCAGAGAAAATACTTATTTTGCAGAAAATAATTAAAAATATTTCGGGTTTTCATTCAAAAAAAGATAAATCAAATGATAAAATATGAAATTAAAAGCAGCCAGAGTTTACAAGTGTGTCCCGGTTAGCCCCGGTTTATGGTAGTCAATTTTCTCTTTAGAAGTTATACTTTAATCGATTAAAGAAGTTAAACTAATAAAAGTAAATGGTAGAAAACTAATATTTTATCTAAAAGCAAAGATTAAGAGAGTGAAGTCTTTTTAAAAAACATTTCGCGTTATAAATCTCGAGGTTATCGAATAATCGAAATTACCCTACGCGACATTTGGTCTTTCCGTCAAATCTGGCATTTCATTTTCCTTCAACTCTCAGTATGATTGATGGGAGGGCGTATACCGAAAGTCAAAAAAAGTTCTCCGAACTTGTTTTTCTTTTTGAAGCGTCAACTTTAAACTTTTGGTGGAATCTATAATAAAACATTTCTCATTTATTTCCGAGTTTCCTTTTTAAATTAAAAAGGCTAAAGTTAACTAAATGTTTAAAAAATTGAAACGTAATTCTCTTTATTCTGAAGAATTCAGAATAAAAATATGACGATTTGTTTGTTTAATCCTGGAAAAAATTTCCTCATAATTCCAGGTTTTTTCCAGGTGTAATTTTTCATTGTAGGGAGCTAGTCAAGTATTTCAAATTTTTTTAAATCGACTTTTTCAATCAATCAAAAAAATTAATTTTCAACAAAATAGTTCAATTTTCAACCAATGAGATGAATTTTCAACCAAAATTTAAAAAACTTATCTAAATGGGTTAATTCAGTAATATAAATCTACTTTTACAAATGAAAAAACATTGTTATTTAATTTTATACAATAACAAAAATAAACACATTCTGAAAAACATTACCTGACTTTAAAAAAAAAAGATAAAATCTCCAGGTTTTTCCAGGTATATAAGAATTCCTTGACAATTTCAGGTTTTCAAGGTAAGTTAACACCCTGTATGAGTATCCTTCACGTAAAAAGTAAAAAATCTTTTATGAAGACAGAATTAAAAAAGAAAAAAGATATGGAGATTTTCTCAAGGGGACAACTGATCCTAGAGGAATAATCCACATTTACTTTTCAGGAGCATGTCTCGCCTAACCTATCCTTTTACCACTGGTTGCAACATACGAGAATGCCGTCTTAGGTACATACATATAAAGCGAGAAAGAAGGAAAAGAAAAAAAATAAAAGGAAAAAAGGGTTACCGCTCGGGGATTAAGTTTCAGTTCTAGCGGTATGACGGAGACGAGAGTGTTTCTCAACTCCAATTAGGGGCCGACACTGAAACGTCCGGCCTAACGATAAGTATACGAGCGGTTTTAAGCCCGCTGGGTGAAAACTGCTTTGACGAAACTCATGGAGCCAGACTCGCTTCCGCATCCGGATTATCCGCTAGAGTCAAACAATGGTCCTGACGCCACGAAACGGAACCCCCGGCCCCGGCATCTAGGGCGACTACTGCAATCGTACCTACTCGTGATTCACGTCTGCGAGTAATTCTCCAAGCCGATTACGATGCTTTATAGCGAATACGAGTCACGTATGCGAATCCTGACACCATCCTGCTGCCACATCTAAGGACTCTTTCCTTCCTTCTTTTTCCACCTCTTTTCCTACTTTTTTCCATTTTCTCGTTCTTCAGACTGCTGAAAGTGTTCTTTCCACAGTAGTGTGCCACTTGGTTAAACTTTCATACAAGATTATACCTAGTAAGTGAAAAAAGTAATAAAGTTCTGTTCCAAAATGTTCCTTGAGACATAAGGAATCATATGCTACAAAAAAAATTGAGAAGCTGTTCCTGAAAACTGCGGAACTGTAATGTAATAAGGTGCACAGTTCTTTTACGCGCAGGTGACACGTATCAATATGACTACAAGAGCGTAAGAGAACTGCGCACCTCATATTACATTACAGTTTCGCAGTTTTCAGGAACAGTTTCGTAATTTTTTTGGTAGCAGATTATTCTTTATGTCTCAAGGAACTTTATGGTACAGACCTTTATTACTTTTTCACTTACTAGGTATACTCTTATGAAAGTTTAGCCAACTGGCATAATAATAACATTAATAACATCATAATGTAAGGAATATTTGTCAAACTGTAGTTGTAGGATTTCTAATAGTTTTTGACCCCCCCCCTTCGCCCTCTTCACTCGTAATATTTTAAGGTATTTCAAAGGAATACAAAGTATTTCAAAGAATTACAATATTTTTACGCAATTTAACGAAATTTCTTACGCATTTTAGGGACTTCATAAGATTTTGAAATATTTCAAGGGATTGCAACAGTTTTATATTATTTCAAACAATTCCTAAGGATGACGAGAGGTTTCACAGATTTGAAATAATTTAAAAAGATTTCAAGGGTTTTAAGAAATTATCTAACACAGTTTCGGAGAGAATGTTCAGTTTTTAAAAGTTTTTTATAAGATTTCAAGGGACTTAAAAAGTTAAATCAGATTTCAAGAAAATCTAAGGGGTTTAGAAGGATTTCAAGAGATACCAAAGGATTTCGACGGATTTCAAGGGATTTTAAAGAATTAAGAACGATTTTCGCATATTATAAAGGATTTTAAGGCACTTTAAGGTATTTTAAGAGATTTAAGGGGGTCTTAATAATTTTATGGGATTTCAAGGGATTTAAGCGATTTCAAATGATTCCAAAGTATATCCATGGAGTTTATAGGATTTGGTAAGATCTCAAGAGATTTAACGGAATTTCAAAAGAATTCACGTACTCTCAAAGAATTTTAATGGATTTTAAAAGATTTCCAAGTATATACACGTATTTTAGAGGATTTCCTAAAATTTCAAGAGATTTAACGGAATTTCAAGAGATTTCTGAATTCTAATGGAATTTACAATATTTTAATTGAATTTACAATATTTGAATGGAATTTACAATATTTTCATGGATTTTAAAATATTTTAAAGGAATTTCGAGAGATTAAAAAAAGATCTCAACGGATTTTAAAAATTTGAGAGTTTTTAAGGAATTTTGATAGACTTTGAAGGAGTTTCAGGTTTTTAGAGGATTTTAAACATTTCAAGCGATTTCAACAGATTTTACGGAATCTCAAAGATTGTAATGGATTTCAAAATTGTCCAAAGTATATCCATAGGTTTTAGAAGATTTCGTAATATTTCAAGAGATTTAACA
The DNA here is from genome assembly GCA_011634705.1 of Andricus grossulariae. Taxonomy (NCBI): domain Eukaryota; kingdom Metazoa; phylum Arthropoda; class Insecta; order Hymenoptera; family Cynipidae; genus Andricus; species Andricus grossulariae. The sequence continues at coordinate 13,721 of JAABKJ010000242.1, forward strand.
CAATTTTGAAAGATTTCCGAATGCTCATAGCTTTTAAAAGATTTTAATGGGCTTTAAAATATTTTAAGGAATTTCAAGAGATTTGGAAAGATTTCCAAGGATTTTGAAAATTTTAAGGGCATTCCATGGACTTCCAAGGAATATAAGGGATTTAAACTGTATTTTTAATTACTCTCTCAAGTTAATAGTGCAGTGACTGCCTTGACCGAAAAACGAAAGCTTTTCCTTCCTTTCTTTAAGGCTTGATGAGTTTTCCTTTCAAACCTTCTTTGTTAGCTTTTGCTCTGTAATATCAAAAAGAAAATTTTGGGTATTACTTTCAATAATAAATTTCTATTTTTAAGTCAAATATTTGATTTTCGAAAGTTTTTCAAAAATATTTTTAAATAACATGAAATGAAAAAATATTCAAATTTTCGCAATTAATTTTCTGATCAAAAAGGCGTTGAAATCTTTTTTTTATTCTCAAAATTTATTAAAGTATACTTACTATTACTTATTAATACTGTTCATGAAATAAAATATTCGTTTCATTTTGAAATAATTATAAATTTATCACCTTGTCAGCCTTCCATTTCAAATACTTCAATTTAGATCATTTTACATTAGCAGTAGTTTAATTTTTAATTTCACGTTTGAGAATAACTTTTCAAAAACGATTAAGCTGACTTTAATTGGATCGCATTCAAGTGTTAATTCGAATATTTTCAACACAACATAACTCACAGGAAATAATTCTCTTCTGAAGGAGGAAGATTATTTATGAAAGTTTAATAATCTACAAACAGAGACAGAGAAATTCACAATGCCCTTTGGCAATAATAACATGTACAAGCAGTTAATTGACCTAAAAATTTGGATGAAACGAGTTGGTACACATATATTCATCCACATTTTGTATGAAGATAAAGCAAAATTGAATAATGCTCTTAGAACAGTGAAATGAGATATTAAAATGACCATATGAAAAAATTATACTATTACATTTCCATTTGCCAATTATGAAAATTAATTAAAAGTTTTATGGGCACGTACATTATCTCATTCCATTTAAATCCTGCTCTGTAGCTAAATTACATTTTCATTATTATATCGCATGATGAATTTTTCAATACTGAGAATCAACAATTCTACAAAAGATGAATGTTAAATAACTCACTAGTTCTATTATTTTCCGAATACAAAATACTTATTGTAATTATTTACCTACTTTATTCAATTTCTATAATAAATAAAAAGACACGTCACTATTCGCCGAATTAAAATAGTAGCTTAACCACGAATATTTCGACAATTCACGAGAGACAACAAAAAATGTAAAAATGGACTGTGCAGTTGTGTACAGTAAATAACTAAATATCCGTCTCTCTGAGAATCGGGTAAAAAATAAATATCTACTTGGAGTCCAGTGCAGAGGCGAATTGGGCCGCAGGGACTATGGAATAATAATTCTCGTGGGTTGCTATCTAGCGAAGCATAGCGAGTTTTAAATGAAAAATATGTAAATTACGTGATATAAAAATAGCAATGCAATAACGTTCAATGAAGGCAAGTTTAATAAATTGCTCTCAAACCGTTGCACAAAAAGAGAATTTTTAAACTTCCATCTATATCAGAATACATTATCTTATGAGCATCGAAATAATCTTTAGAACCAAAAATAAAAATGGGACCATGAAAATAGGTGACTTACTTGAAAAATATGTATCTTGAAAAAGAAAAACAATAAAATAATTTTAATTAATTATTTCCGAATGATATTGTCTGAATTCCGTATTTTCTTTTCTTTCTGTAATCTAAAATTAACAAAAATTGCCTCGAAGTAATTTAAAGACCGAAGAAAAAAAAAGTTGTTTGAATTACATTGTCTTGATATAAATTACCTTTTCTACTTGCAATTTCATTACTGTTTTCGCATAAATTCCGTTTCCACTTGAAAATTAGCACACGTCTGACAACATTACTTTTTCCACTGCTCCTGAGCAAATTACGTCCCACCAAAAGTGACTTTTCTACTGATTATGTTACTGTGTTCTTTCCGGGTATAAAATTGGCAGCTGATAGGATTGAATCAAGATTACAAATTTTTTTTTCTATAACGAAAGAAAAAATACAAAAATAAAAATATGCTTTGAATACAGTTTTAAACGCAATTGTTCTCTAAATCAAGCTTTGATTTTTTTTTTCAAAACTCTGAATGAAAGTTCATCGCCTAAAACTTCTGATATACGTGAAATCAAATGAATATGGAGATTAAGCTTACGCAGGTTAATAAAGAGTTTAAGAGTGCTTTGAACTTTTGATTTTAAAGGTTTCCAATTTGATATTGTTTAATTTCTAACGCTTCCAAATTAAAATTTTCGAATTTTGAAAAACTGAATTCAGGCTTAAATTGTTCAATTCTTAAGCCCTTGTAATATAACACTTTTCAATTTTGAAAGCTTTAAATCTGAAATTATTTAATTTTGAACGTCTTCCTTCTAAGTCACAATTAATCATGAGAATATTTCTCTCGATTTTATAAATCATTATAAAAATTGCTCAATTATGAGACAGTAAGCCGGCTTTGTAGCTTTTTTCTGTTCGAATTTTAATACCCAACAAAAGTTTGCCCACCCATACCACCTGAAAAATTGTTCTCCAATCTGAAAATATCTTCTGTTCGTTCTTTGGATTTAAAAAAAAACCAATTGAAAAGAATTCCTATTGCTTCCAAAATGATGACGAATTTGGCGTATATGCAGTTTTTTCCAGTGGACAATAATACATATTTTTAATTTGGTCACAATTAGAATTTTTTGAAAATTTGCACAAATTTTTTTTAAATTTGAGTTAAATGCACACTTTTTAAGAAAAAGTTGAATATATCGAACCTAAAATTTCTTCACCTTGAATCAAAGAAACATGATATTATTTTGCTTAGGTAAAAAAACGTCGTGTTGTTTGAAGCGTTTAAAAATGGTCAATTTTACCTTTTTTCATTTTGGAACGCTTTTAACTCCACGGCATTTTTTGTAATGAAAGAAAAATAATAGTACATTTCTTTTATTCAAGCTTAAGAATTTTCTAGGTTTAATATATTCAAATTTAAAAAAAATTGTGCCTCTAGCTGAATCAGAAAAGCATGTTTGTTACACATTTACAAAAAAATTCTAAATTAAACTAAATTTTTGTCTTATTTATAATTTTCACTACTGTACACTAGCAAAAACTGTACATACAAAAATTGATCATAATTTTGGACACAATGGGACAATTTTTTTCAAAAATTTGATTTTTTATATCCAAAGAACAAATAGAAGGTATTGTCTGAATGGGAAAACATTTTGCAGGTGGAAAGGTGTTATGATCGGGCAACTGCTCAGGGCTATTAAAATTTGTTCAGAAAAAAATTGATCAACAAACCGGAGCAAAGTACTGTAAAATTATTGATTAACAAGTTAGCGCGCCCTCCTTAAGTTGTTATTTTTAATTTTTTTGTTGTTTCCTTTAATTTTTTTTTTTAATTTATTTTATATTCTTCGTCCGAAATTCGATTTTAAGGAAGGATTTCGTTAACATTAAAATAGACTTGTGCAGTCGTTTATTTAAATTTTCAATGTGAACGTACATACGCTTAGAACATTGGATTTTTCGAAATAGAAAAAAAACTAACTGAAAAACAAACCGGCTTGATTTTGTCAGATTATCACCATTCTTAAATAAAAATTACCCCTTTTTTTGGAGAAAAATCGATTTAAAAGTAATTCGACTTATTCGAATATTCGACTAAATGGAATTTCAAAACTAATCTTTCAAAAATTATAATTTTTTATTTATTTAATAATTTTTTATTAATTAATCTAAGTTTTTGCTTCTATCCGTGGTCCAAACCACTAATTTGTTCTACACTTTATGTACTTATACAACATTAATTTATGTGAAATTAAAAATAAAATAAAAATTATTTAAATTATGTTTCTGCTCCTATCCGCGGTTGAAAAATCTTATAATATTAATTGCAAAATTTTATTTGGATAGAATTTACGTCAGGGATAAAACATAAAAAAACTAATTTTCTGGGGGCAAATAACCAAGTAATATTAACAGATTAATAATCATAAGAAAAAATAAAATGATATCCTCTAAAATATATTTCCTCATTTCTTCAACTCTCCATAAATTTCGAACTCTTCTCCAAACTATTGGAAATTACTCAATTGGTCTAGAAAGCTTATGCACTGGAAGGAAGTTTCTTCCGTCCCTGGAACAAAAGCCCCAAAACAAAGAGGAACAACAAGATTGAAATTTGAAGAAGAAAAAAAAGGAAAGAAAAATGGAAGAGATGATGAAAAGAATATAAAGGAAGAAATGGGAAAACGGGAAGAAAGAGAGCAATGGTACATAGGTGGAAAGGACGTTTAAAAGATGGGGTTACGGACGAAGTAGAAAGGAAAGGATAAGGAACGGACGGATGGATGGACGGACAGAGAGAAGGGCGAGTTGAAGGCGGTAGTGGTGCAATGATCTTGGGGTCATGCTCCGGTCACTGACATCTAAGGTTTAGCCTCTATGCACTCTCCTTCTCCGGAACACCAACTTTGCCCTCTGTATTTCTTCTCTTCTCTCCTCCTCCCTTTTCCCCGTCACGAATGCCCTCGTCATCTTCACCGCTATACTACGTAGTAGTACTTCCACGCGCAGATCGTGCTACGTATCTACTACGTCGTACCTACGTTTTACGTTTCACGGTTTAAGTTCATAACTTCCTACTACTTGGCTCTGACTGACCGGACAAGAGATGACCTGAATCAGGGTTACCGACTATTCTTCCTCTACCTGAGGAAAAAAAAGCGGTGATAGATGGTTTAACAAGAGGTGGAGAAGGAAATTTCCATGCAGTTCAATTTGTGCTGGAAGGATCTGAAGTGAACAGTGAATGACCTGTTGAATAAATCAAGAACTACTCAAATTTTGACAGAGAGGAAGCAAGAATTTATTTTTTAAATTCCATAATTTTTCCCGCATTTTGCCCCGACAAATTTTTCATTTCGTCTGAGCCTTAATATTTGAAGACCAAAATTATAACCTTGTAACATTTTTAACATAGAATCTTTGATAAATGGAATAAACTATTTTTTATTTACACTTTTTATTTATTATTCTCAGAGTTGCTACCGTCTCATTTACTTAAAAAAGTGATCTATTTAAGCCGAAAAAGGGACTATAAGTTACTAATTTCTAACCCAAAAAGTGAAAGAAAGTGACTAATGTGACTAACGTTCTTTTGAGTTTAAAATCATTCGAGAGAATTTGATTCGTAAGAATTCAGAACAATTGAAGTTTAATTCAAAATAATTCGAATGAATTGGAAAAAAATGTATTGATTTCAGTTAAAATGAAATGAATTTATCGGAAATTTAAGAGAAATAAGAATTCGATGAAATTCATAAAAATTAAAGGTGAATTAAAAAAATCAAGTAAATTGAAATAAATAATAAAAATATGTAAAAATGCATTAAATTTAGTAAGTTTGATATGATTTTAGAAAAATTAGAGTGAATTCAAAAGAATTTGAGGAAATACCTAAGAATTCAAGGTGAGTTTCAAAGACTTCAGGATGAATGATTTAACACAGCTTAAAAATTAACTGAATTGAGTAGAAGTGAGTGAATTTTGAAGAATTTAAGTACATTAAAAAGAAAATAAAGTGACTTCCGAAAAATTCAAAAGAATTCAAGAGAATTCAGGATAAATTCCAAAAAGTATTTGAAAATCTCTTCAAATCTTTAAAATTCTACGAAACCCCTTACTTCTTGCGAATAAATTAATTAAAATCCATTAAAATATTATAAATCCGGTGAAATTCTATGAAATCTGAGAATATTTCCTGAAATCTATAAAAATTTATTAAAATTCTTCGAGAGATTTTAAAGTCCCTTAAAATCATTGAAATCTTTTAAAATATCATAAAACCTTATTGATTCTGTAAAATCGTTTCACTGAATATTTTTTATCCCTTAAAATTTAGCCTTGGAATCTTTTAAAATATCCTAAAATATTTCCAATCCTTTGAAATCCCATTAAATTACTGAAATGAAATAAATGTGCCTTAGAATCTTTTGAAATAACCTAAAATATTTCAAATCCTCTGAAATCTTTTAAAATCCCTTGAAACATTCCAAGATTATTGTAAATGTCTTGGAATCTTTCAAAATACCCTGAAATGTTCCAAATCCTTTGAAATCCCATAAAAATACTGAAATCAGTTGAAAATTCCTTGCATTTATTTAAAATACCATATAAGATTTCAAATCATTTATAATCTATTTAACTCCCTTACAATTTTTTAAATCTGTTTAAAACTTCATGGAATTTTTAAAAATACCCTAAAATATTTTTAATCCTTTTAAAATCCTCTAAATTATTGAAATGTATTGCAAATTTCTTAGAATATTTTACAATAGTCTAAAGTTTTTGAAATTCTTTAAAATCTTCGAAAAATCTTTGAAATCTTTGAAAATCTTTTATATCCTACTAAATTGATCAATTCTTGTGAATAAATGAATTTGAATCTATTAAAATATTATAAAATCCCGTGAAATTACATGATAACTGAGGATATTTGCTGAAATCCTGGAAAATTTATTAAAATACCTTCAGAGCTTTTAAAATCACTTAAAACTATTTAAATCCTCGGTAAATACTATCAAACATCCCTTGGAGTCTTTCAAAATATCATAAAACCTTATTGGTTCCGTAAAATCGTTCCAGATCTCCCGAAATTGTAGGACATTTTGTACAACCGCATGCAAATTTTTGTTAAATCCCGTAAAATCATTAAAGTACTTGAAAATCCCTTGACATTTTTCAAACTCTTGACATCGAGCCTTGGAATCTTTTAAAATGCCCTGAAATATTTCAAATCCTTCAAAATCCCATTCAGTTACTGAAATCAATTAAAAATTCATTGGAATCTTTTAATATCCCCTCAAATATTTTAAAGTTTTTTTACATCCTTTGAAACTTTTTAAAGCACTTGTAAATGTCTTAGAATTTTTTTAAATACGCGAAAATTTTTTTAATTCTTTGAAATCCCACTAAATTACATTGGTCACTTAAAAATTCCTTGGAATATTTTGAAATGCCCTAAAATATTTCACATTCTTTACAATATTTTGATGAAATTCCTTGCAATTTTTTGAAACTCTTGAAAATTCTAAAGAATTTTTAAAAATATGCCGAACTATTTTAAATTCTTTGAAATTTCTTCGAATTATTACAATCTTTTGCAAATTCCATGGAATCTTTTAAAAGAGACAAAATTTTTTGAAATTCTTTAAAATCTTTGGAAATACCTTGAAGTATTTAAAAATCTTTTAAATCTTTGAAATCCTCAATTCTTGTGAATTAATTCTTCGAAGTACATTAAAATATTATAAAATCCCTTGAAATTATATGGAGTCTGTCTGCTCAATCCTCTAATTAATATACATGAATATCATATTTAATATACTTTGCAAAATTATTTCAAATTACATTACAAAGTACATTAGCATTTAAATTGACTTGTATATTAAAAGTATATTAATTTTATACAATTTTTTAACAGTATAGGCAAAATATCTGGTCACAGGAATGCCTTGTATTCTGGACATGTGTCCTAAACTACAAAAATTAAAAATGACTAATATTAACACCATTTATTAAATATTTTAAATTCAAAGGTATCACTTACATTCAGTTGAAAAAGATAAAAATCAAGAGTAGAGTTCAATATTGTAGAGTTAATTTTAAAAATGTTTTAAAATCACTTCAAATGTTGTCCCACAGTTTTTTTTGTCTCGTCACGCTGTGTTAATCTTAGGTTAACACTCAAAATTAATTACTCGAACTATTCCTAAGGTGGGTTAAAATTAAAAAATATATATTATAGTCGTTTCGAATTTTTTGTTTGTATTTGAAAATCCGCGCAAAAATCTCATTGTCTATACTGGTCAACATTTTGGCAATAACCCATAAAGTACTTCAATGATCAAAAAAATTCCAGCCAATTTTCTGTGTTGGAAAAAAGGCCACAAAAATCACTATCACATTTTTCACTAACTAAAAAATCCCACGCTTGTAATAAAAATTCAAGACCGCACCATGTTTGTTCCTCTAGTAATAACAAGGTAGTAAACACAACATCAGTAATTTTTCCACGCGTCTCTTCCCTGTCTCTTTTTATCACATCTCACTTTTTTTCTTTTTTTTCTGGCCTGTCTGAACCTTTCTGGCACTCTCTTTGTCCCCAAGAATTATTTCGTGGCGTCTGGAACTGGAGTGAAGCAAGCAAAGAGACAGCGACGACTGAGGACCACGAAGAAGTCGACGAGTTTCAGGGTCAAAGGTCACCCCTGTACCAATTTCAACAATGCCAGGCATTTAAATTGAGTCCCATGACGTAACCTTTTACCCCTTCTCAATCCTCAACTCGACCATACTAAATAATTTTTGGAAGATTTCATTACCATTCTAAGGCATGTTAACATCCGAGTTTTTAAATTTTAATCAATGAAAAGTCGATGACTAACGATTACATCGGGCAAATAATTTTCTTAAGAACAAGAAAATTTTTTTTTAAATCTGCCTCAGTCCGGATACGAACCCGGAACGTCACTATACATGAGGGACCATTAATAAATTAGGTAACAGCTTTTGGGGGTGGGGGGTTCGGGAAGATTGCAATGATGTTATAAACACTTCATATCGGTATAATTAGATTAGTATTTTGACTTTTTCCATCATTCTGTGAGAAAATATCCACAAAAACAAACCTGTTTTTCACAATTTTGGACATTATTACTACCAGCAAAATTATTCAACATTTTTTTAATTTATCGGGTTAAGCTAACATATTTAAAAAGATTCAAAAAGATTTCAGAGGATTTCCAAATATTTCAAAGGATTTTAAAGGAATTTCAACAGATTTCACTGAATATTCTCAGATTTACAAGGATTTCAGTACTTTCTAGGGATTTTAAAAGCTCTCATAAGTTATTTTATTGAATTTATCAGGATCTAAAAGGATTTCACAAGACTTACAGTATTTGAAGGAATATCATCAGATTTGATGTAATTTCACGGGATTTCCAGTGATTTTATAATATTTTGATGAAATTTTAAAGAATTTATTCACAACAATTGCGGGATTTTAAAGAATTTCAAAGATTTGAATAGATTTTTAAATATTTCAACATATTTCCAACGATTTAAAAAAATTGAAATCTTTTAAATTGCTTAAAATTTGTTGGAAAGAATTTTTCAGTTTTTTTTAATCTTTGGAATTATCTCAAATATCTGAAAAGATTTCAAGGGGTTTCAGAGAATTATTCAAAGGAGAGAAATATTTCAAAGGATTGTTAAGGAATTTCAACACATTTCACGCAATTTTATAGGATTTCCGAGGCTTTTAGTAATTTTAAAGGATTTGAAGGCTCTCAATAACGGTACTTTATTGAATTTTTAAGGATCTCAAAGGATTTCATAAAACTTAAAATAATTTAAGGAATATCATCAGCTTTTTTTTAAATTTTACAGAATTTCAAGGGGATTTATAATATTTTAATGAAATTTCAGAGACTTTATTCACAAAAATGAAGGGATTTAATGAGATTTTCAAATATTCGAAGGAATTTAAGTATATTTAAGGAATTTTAAGACATTTCAAAGGTTTTTAAATATTTTAAAGTATTTTGAAGGATTCCAAGGACATTTCAAGAGATTAAACAAATTTCAAGAAATTTCAAGGAATATCATCAATGTCATTTAATATCGCAGGATATCAAGAGATTTTATAATATTTTAACGAAATTTCAAAGAAGTCATTCACAAGAATTAAGAGATTACAAAGACTTTTAAAGATTTCGAGAGATTTTCAAATATTTCAAGGTATTTCCAAAGATTTTAAAGATTTTAGGGTATTTTAAAAGTTTCAAGAATGTTTTAAGAGAATAAATTCGTAAAAAATCGGCTGAAAAATTAGCAAGAAATGTGTTCCATAATTTATGGAGGCCTCCTAAGTAGAGCGTTAGTTAACGCAATCTACAGTGGCTTTCTCGGTTCGTATCCAGACTGAGGCAGATTTTTTTCTTGTTCTTAAAAAAATTATTTTGTCGAGGTAATGCTTAAATCCTCCATGATGCTCAAATGTCTCAAATTCTTGACGACTTCCCTCCAGATTTAGTGACTGGCTCTGTTTATAAACACAGGCGTCAGTACGTACTTTGAGGCTTTATATCCGATGAAAAACGACGTTACATATTCGAAGCAGATGTGCGAGTAGACTTACGAAATTCTGGCTGTTTGCCCAGAATGGACAAGATCATAAATGCTCTACGATCCCATGTATATTGCATATATATATATATAGATTTTAGATTGTAGATTCATTGTACTGGACCAGAGAATGAGGAATTTCATTTTGTGCTTAGAGGAAGGCTCTATAATTTCCAGAGGGCGTAGTTTAGAGAGAATTGCTTACATTTTCGGTGTGTTAATCAACTTTCTGAAAAATTAAAACAATCACTCTTTGCTTCGGAGTTTGTTTTTGACCCAAATTACATCTTTCATAAAAGCCTCATTTAATTTACGAGAGCTTGTTTTATTTTTAGGAAGGAATTTTCTCTAAAGTCTGCTCCCAACTGGTTTCGTTTTCCCCCTTTTTTCATTTAAACAAAAATAACTTCAAAATGAAGAAAGTCATTTTAAATTAATGAAAAATATTCATTGGAACCAAAAACCATTTATTTGAATCCAAATAAATGTCTTTGACTCGGAGCCAATGAATATTTTTCTTTGATTGAAAGAAATTTTCTTTGAATGAAAGAATCTCTTCTTTTGTGTATACCCATTATTAAAAACTGTAATCTGTAACGCCTATTAAAGTAATATTTCATGATTTTATTTGAACATAATTTAATTTTTCTCTTCCGCCTCTTGGTTCAGTAAATATTTATACAATTTGCAAACTTTATTTCAAAAACTTCGCCTGAGATCCGACAAATTTTACACTAATGGTATTCTGTCAGTTATTTCCTCTCTTGAAAAAATTATTTTAATTTTATTTCAAAAAACTGATTTATAGATGCAACTCTTTGCATAAAGGGTGGAGTAAGAGAAAAAAATTAAGATTAAAATTTAAAAGTTTCAATCTTATTTATTTGTTTCAACCAGAAAAGATGAATTTTTAATCCAAAAGAACAAATTTTCAACTAATCGTTTGAATTTTTGACCAAAAAAGATTTCTCTTTAGAAAATAGTTAAATCTTCAACAAAACAGCTGAATTTACGACAAAACTGTTGAATTTTCAACCTATAAAGATGAATTTTCAACCTACAAAGATGAATTTTCAACCTAAAAAGATGAATTTTCAACCAAATGTTCGAATTTTCAAACAGAAAAGATTAACCTTTAACCAAGAACTGTTGCATTTTCAACCAAATAATTGAATTTTTTAGAAAACAGTTAAATTTTCGACCAAAGAAGATGGATTTTAAATCCTAAAGAGCGAATTTCCTTTCCAAATAGACGAACGTTCAACCAAACAGTTGAATTTTTCACCAAGAAAGATTTTTTTTTTAATACTTAAATTTTCACGAAAATAAATTAATTTTCAACAAAATAGTTGAAACTTTAAACAAACAGTTGAATTTTCCACTTACAAAGATAAATTCTCAACAAACAATGCAATAGTTTATATTTCAAATCAAAAAGACGAATTTTTACCAAGAAGATTTATTATCCACCAAAAAAAGACGAATTTCCAACAAAGTGCGTGAATTTTTAAATAAATAGTTGAATTTTCAACTAAACAATATCAATTTTGAATAAAAAATGGAAACGTAAAATTTGCAATAAAAAAATCCATTTTCAATAAAAAAGACGTATTTTCAACGAAATAGTACAATTTTCAAAGAAAGAGATGCCGAACCTTCAATGCTAAAAAATTAATTTTCAATAAAGTAATTTAACTTTTGATCAAGCAGTTTAATTTTCAATTAGTAAAGATCAATTTTCAACAAAATAGTTCAGCTTTCAAACAAAGTGATGAATTTGCAACTAAAATGATGAATCATTACTTGGAATTGTTAAATTTACAGTCACAAAAATTATTTAAGAAAAAAACGAATTTTAAACCAAAGCGATAAACTTTCAACTAAGATGATGAATCTTCAACAATAAATAATTTTTTATGGTTCAACCAAAAAAGATGAATTTTTATCGAATAATGTAATAATCGATACATCAATCAAAAAAGATGTTAATTCTAAATCACAAGCAGTTGAATTCAACGAAAAAGGCAAATTCTCAACAAAATAGTTAAATTTTCAACCTACAAAGATGAATTTTCAACAAAAAATGTAATAGTTTATATTTCAATCGAAAAAGATTCAATTTCGATCCCAGGCGATGACTTTTAAAAGCAAAAAGACGACTTTTCAACCAAGAAGATATTAATTTTCTACTAGAAAAGACGCATTTTCAAATAAATAGTTGAATTTTAAACTAAAAAAAGATCAATTTTAAACCAAAAATGAAAAAGTAAAATTTGCAATGAAAAAATTAATTTTCAAACAAAAAAGAAGAATTTTTAGTCCAATTTCCAACCAAAAAGATAATTTTTCCTTCCAAAAAGAAGAATCTTTAATGAATCAAGATTTTTCAGTCAAGGAAGAAAAAAAACTTCATTCAAATTGTTGAAATTTCAAGCCAAAAGACAAATTTTCTGTAAAACAGTTGAATTTTGAACCCGAATATATGAATGTTCAACAAAAAAAGTTAATTTGAACCAAACAGTTGCACTTTTAACCAAGAAATAGGAAATTAACCAAAAAAAACTAGTTTTCAACGAAATAGTCATATTTTTAACCAAAGAGATGAACCTCCAACTCTAATGATGAATCTTCAATTGAAATTGTTAATTTTACAGTTAAAAAAATTAATTTTCAATGAAAAACAACGAATCTTTTATAAAAAAAATCATTTTTTTGGTATAACCAAAAAAGATGTTTTTTCGACGAATAATATAATAGTACTAGTAGCTAATAATATTAATAAAAAAAGTTTTTAATTTTAATTGAAAAATAGTTAAATTCAACCAAAAAAGAAGAATTTTCAACCAAGATTTCACTTCAAATTTGTTATCCATGACAGTTATTTTAAGTGCCTCTCATAGAAATCCCCTGATTCTTGCAAGATTTTTTTCCAAATCCCTGACTTTCCCTGACTAATTAAATTTCCTGACTTTTTCCTGATTGCCAGGTTTTCCCTGGCTTACGGCCACTCTGATTGATGTAGAGGCAGATGTTGCCTTGAAGGTGTTTTATTTATTTATTTCATGTGGGGGGGGGGGGGGTATCAAGATGAGAAACAGACGTGCTCTATAGGGTTGGCACGCTTGTTTCTCCTTTTCGTACAACTCGCACGTATCCAGAAGGGTTTATATCTACGTCATCCTGGGATGTGTAGCTTATATTACCACCTGATGCAGCTGAACTGAATTGTTAGAAAAAACTTCATTGTGACAAGACGCGGATTAAGAAATAACAAAATTAACATTGCAGGCCTCGGATTCATTTCGGAAATCACGAATAGTGTAGCGTCAAAAATTAAAAAAAATAGTGTCAAAATGTCATAAAATTTTTCAAGTACATTGGAACCTGGATTTGTGTACGGTTTCAGGCATGGCCCGCAGTGCCCTTCGACATAAATCCAGGTACTCCGAACGTAAACAGTCAGGGCCGCGTGAATTATTTCCTTTGGGTTCGGACGCATGAAGCAACCTGATGCAAGTAACGCGCTGAGATTGCTGCCCTCATGCTGTTTGTCACGCTTGACTGAGCACTGCCTCTCTTTCGGGGTTGCGCTCTCCGCAAACCTGAAATGCGGAGGCCATCAATTCTGGGAACGCACAAATCAAGTTTCAGGAAATCCAGGTTCCGGTGTATCAAAATTATGAGTAGCCCGATTTTAAAAGTGTCCCGTCCGAAACTAAAAAGTGTGTGATGCAAAATAAACTTTTTTGAAGCCAGATTCCCAGTTTCCTAAACTGATATTTTAATGTTTATTTAAAATGTTATTCTTTGGTCCATGTATAAATTATCAAAATTCCTATTTATTTATCGCAGGCTTCACAGTATTTTCCCTATTCTCCTTTTTTCTTGTTTTCCCACTTAAATGCGAACTGAATTAATAGAACCCAATAAGAAAATTTAACGGTTTTTATTTGAATGTTCATTCTTTTCAGCTGAAAAGTTCACTTTAAAATTTTTGGTTAGTTCATATTTTTTGGTTAAAAATGTTATTATTTGGTTCAAAATTAAATTATTTTTTTGCAAATTTGTCTTTTCGGCTTGAAAACTCACCAATTTGTTTAATTTTGTTTTCTTTGCCCAAAAAACTTTTCTTGGTTTGAAAATTCTCTTTCAGTAAAAATTTCACATTTTTGGCGAAAATGGAACTGTATGGTTAAAAAATTGATCTGTTTCGGTTGAAAATAAACTTTTTTGTTAAAAATTCAAGTGTTTCGTAGAACATTCGTATTTTCGGCTCATAAATTCAACAATTTGGTTTACAATTTATGTATTGTGTTTGAAACTTTGTATTTTTTGCAGAAAATCAATTTTTTTTTGATAAAAATGAAACTGTTGGGTTGAAAATTAATCCGTTTTATTGAGGAATCAAATCATTTGTTGAAAATCAGTTTTATTGGCTGTTTTTGAGTGAATAACTGTTTTTTATTTTAAATTAAGATCTTTTTTGTTCAAATATCAACTATTATATTTTTGATTAAAAAGTCATCTTTTTTTCGTTGAAAATTCAACTTTTTTACGTCGAAAATTCAATTCCTTGGTTGAAAGTCAAATTACTTTTTTAAAAGTGTATTTTTTTGGTTGGAGATTCACAATAAAAATTTTGTTTGTTAAAAATTATTTTTTTAACTAAAAATTTAACTATTTTTTTTTAATTAGACTGAATAGTTTAAATTAACTTTTTGTTGAAAATTCATGTTCTGGGGTTGAAAATTGAACTTTTTCGCAGAAAATTTGTCTTTGTGACTTTTTGTCTTTAAAATTCGGAAACTTGGTTCATTTTTAGTTAAAACTTTATCTTTTTTAGTTGAAAAATTCAACTATTTAGTTACAAATTTTTAGAAACGAAAAAAATATAAACAAAAACTAATGCAATAAAATTGAGATTAGCATCACATCCATTGTTCAATTTATTTAGTTATAAATTCATGTAATTTTGTTAAAAATTCATCTTTTTTGGTAGACAATTAATCTACGTGTTTTACAATTCAACTATTTATCTAAAAAGTTATGTTTTCATTGAAAATTCTTCTTTTGTGGTAGAAAATTAATCTTGTTGGTCGAAAAATCAACTATTTGGTTAAAAATGTATTTTGTTGAGAATTCATCTTTTTCTTAAGAAATTAATCATCTGTGTACAAAATTCATCTTTTTCGTTTAAAATAATTCTGCTTCGGTGGAGGATTCAAATATTTTGTTGGAAATTCGTTCTTGCTGGTTCAATTCAACTATTTTTTATTTGAAGTGAAAATATTGTCTTCGTTAAAATGTCCACTATGACATTTTTTGTCGAGAATTCAATTTTTTCGTTATAAATTCAACTATTCGGTTGCCCACGTAGCAGCGGCTTCTGTTTAACTCTTCAGGGATCATTTTTACGTCGGTTATAAAGCGAAGTTTCCGCAAAGCCTGCCACTTCACTCAGAAATGTAAAGGGAGCACAATGCCGAGTTGATGTTTTCGAAGTAAATGGGGTTTCGTAGTAAGGGTGTTATTTCGAACAGCCTTTAGTATTATTATGCTAAAATGGACTTCCAAGCAGAGAAGGGAAAGGTAATGTGGGCCATAAAAATTTTTAAGATGTATAGTTATTTCTCTGAGAATAGGCAAGAGGTATATAGTTAAGGTGCAATTAAAATCTCGTAAATTGTATAAATTTAAATCTTGGATAGGGGAATTACAAACGTATATGGGATTATTATTTATTTCCTATTTTCTATGCGGAAGTGGATGTTGATACGGTCCGTATCGGAAATTTTTTTAAATCTTCTAAAAATTCGTGTAAAAATCCGCTATGATCCTTTGAAATAATTTAAATATCATTGGTAACTTGGATAATATTAAAAATTCTTTGGAATTTTCTGAAATCCTACAAAATTCTTTGAAAATCCTTGAAAATTTCGAAATATCATTAAATTCCTTGGAATTTTTAAAAATATACTCCAAACTCCTTAAAATCCTTTATATCAATTTTTTAGTTATTCAAGATTATTCGACGATATTAAGGAAATACGAATTTGTTTATTTTTTTATAATAGAATTTGAAACTAACCGACTTTAAATATCCTAGGAAATTCTCTGAAAACCCTTAAAAGACTTTAAATCATATAAAATTCCTTGTATTTTCTTTTTAATATGCCCTATACACCTTAAAATCCTTTGAAATTCCTTTAAATGTATAAAACCCCTTAAATCTTGCAAAATTCCCAGTAATCGCACAAAAATCAATTAATATTTTTAAACATTTCTAAAAAAAATGATGAAATCCTCTGAAATCCTACAAAATCAGATAAAACTCGTCGAAAGTCCTCGAAATATTTTTAAATACCCTAACGTCTACGAAATGCCTTAAAATCCGTTAAAATCTACTGAATTCTATTTAAAAACCTAGAATTCTGTTGAAATCCTCGGAAATCCTTGGAAAACTCTCCAATTTTTGTAAAATCCCTTAAACTCGATATAAATTCCTTATAATCTTGTATTGTCAAATATTGAAAACTTCCTTTAAATCTTCGAAATCTTTAAATCTTCTGAAACCTTACGCAAAT
This sequence comes from Andricus grossulariae, assembly GCA_011634705.1. Taxonomy (NCBI): domain Eukaryota; kingdom Metazoa; phylum Arthropoda; class Insecta; order Hymenoptera; family Cynipidae; genus Andricus; species Andricus grossulariae. The sequence goes on from JAABKJ010000242.1 coordinate 30,604, forward strand.
CATTGTAATTCCTTAGAAATTTTGTAATCTCTTGAAATTTTCTATAATCTTTCTAAATTCGTTGAAGTCTCATGAAATTCCTCGGCATCTTTTAAAATACACTATATTCTTTAAAATCCATTGCAACTCTTAAAGATCCTTAAATCTTGTGAAACCCCCCGAAATCAATGTTTAAATCTTTGACATGCTCTGAGACCCCATAAAATCCCATGAAATCTTTGAAACACTTTTGAAATACCTTGACATTTTTAAAATGTTGAAATTTTTTGGAATCCTGTAAAATACACTGTAATCTTTAAAATCTTTTGACGTCTAGTAAAATCCCGTAAATTATCTTGAGGAAAATTTTTTTATCTTCAAAACTTTCAATTTCTTTAACTCCTATCAGATGTGAAAAAGTCCTTATAATCTTATGGAATCTTTCAATTTCTTTTGAATTCTTCCAAATCCCTCAAATATTATAAAATTCCTTGAAATCTCTTGAAATCTTGCAAATGCCGTAAAGATTCCTTTAAATCTTTTAAATCATCTGAAATCTTATTTCAATCAATTGATATTTTATCTCTTTATTTTCCATAATTATACCAAATTCTTCGAAATCTCATGGAAATCCTCAAAATATTTTAAAATACATTACATTCTTCAAAATCCTTAAAAAAAATTAAATCCCTTAAATCTTGTGAAATTTCAAATCCCTAGGAGCATTGAAAAGTAAATTCATTTAATCATTAAAGTTCTCCAGAAATTCTTTAAATTTCCCTGATTTCCCTATACATTTTTAAATCTCTCAAATTTTGTTTGGAATCTTGTAAAATACCGTAAAATCTTTAAAATCCTTTGAAATTCACTGAATCTATTTAATTTTTACAGTCTTTGGAGATCCTACATAATCACGTAGGCCTGGTAAAATTCCTACCAAGCTCTTGCAAGACTATAAAATCCCGTAAGTTATCAGATGAAACTTCTTAAAATCTCTTCAAATGCCTTAAAATCGTTGAAATTCTTTGAAATCCCTTGGAAGCTTTTAAAATACCCTAAGATTAGTTAAAATCCTTTAAAACACATTAGAATCTGTTAAAATGTTCGGAATCCCGTGAAATTGTTAAAAACCCCCTTTAAATGTTTTTGAAACATTGAAATATTCCAAATTTGGAAATCCCTTCAAACTTGAATTTTTAAAATGACGGATATGTTATTTTAGCCAATTTAGCAGAGAAGTTTCAAAATATGTTTAAAGGCAAAGTGAGGAAATAGTAGCCTGATCAAGAAATTTGGGGAAATTGTATCATTAGTGTCATTTTTTAAAAATAGTAACATCGTTAAAAAAAGTGTCAAATAGTGCCAATAATGTCGTGAGTCCGAAGTTCGATTCAAATCTCTAAAGTTCTCTAAACCCTTGTTTGCCATACTGGGGTGGAAAAAACCCTACGATCATTTTTCCTTATTTTACTAATTAATGACTTAATACTTTATTTTAATTTTTGGCTATATAACATACATAATCCTCCAAAGTAAGCCCTTAAGATGATCTGATAACATTTTCAAGTAAAAATATTCAATAGTTTATTTTTCTAAACAATTTTTGTCACGATGGTGTACGTCACTTCAGAAGTGTGGCAAGCAAGGGTTAAATCCCTTGGAATCTTTCAAAATGCTATAAACCCTTTGAAGCCCTATAAGATTTTTTCGAAATCTGTTGAAATCTTTGAAATCTCATGAAAAAGTTAGAAATCCTTTGAAATATTTTGAAATCTTTTGAAATTTCAATTTTTAAGATGACGCGTATGTTATTTTAGCCTCTCTAGCAAAACAGTGAAGAAATAGTGGCATCAGCAGCCAATTACTATTTTTTTCTAATTAAATGTGTTTTGCTAAAAAAAAGTATGAAGTAGAGCGTGCCATGAGTCCGAGCCCTAAAAATATAGCACATAAAGTTTGCAGTCGCCCTAGTTTTGCCTATAACAACATCTTTTAAGAATCTATTAAAAGCCCTTTTATTATATGTTCCACTTTCGATGAAAGAATATTAAATCCCACAAGGGCACTTTTACGATCACGCGACATCTTCGATAGAAAAATTTAATCGGCGAGAGATCTTTATGTGGCAATTTCACGTCATCGAAGTTATTGTTCCTCATACCGTGTTTCATTTTACGAGGCTGTGCGTTTCTTGCTCCCAGTGAGGTATATTGCGTAAGAAGTACCGATGCACGCGCCTACATTGCTTCCTCTTCGCCTGACCTTAGGATCGTGATACGCCTTTCCTCTACGTGAACGGGATTTACAAACAGAAATCAGGAATTATTCTGAGACTAAGCTGGCAGGCACGAGTGCAACCTGATTTGTTGATTTCTAGAATCCACAAATTTCGACGGCGGCGTCCTTTGAAACATTACTAAATTAGCTACTGATCATGAAATGTCATTGAAGATTCGTCAATGGGTCAATCGACGCGTCTCGAAGACGCGAACAAGTACACAAAATACAGTTCTATTATATTTCTAATATTAAAAAATTTTTGTTCATATTAACAAGATAAACAATAAATTTTGGAAAATTATAAATATGTATTCCTAGAGAATAAAAGGTCATGAACGGTTATTCAATAGGTATGCGTTACGGAAACGCGAACAATAACATCAAATAGAGTCCTGTTCTATTCCCAATATTAAAAAAGTTTTTCTCGTATAAAAAAGATTAGCAATCTATTTTCAAAAATTAGGAATAGATACTGCTGGATCATAAGAGGTCAACAAAAGGGGGTCAAATAGGTCAATCGATGCGTCTCGAAAACACGAACAAATACTTCATGTTCAGTTCTATTGTATTCTCAATATTTAAAAAGTTGTATTCACATAAACAAGATAAACAATATTTGAAAAAAAATTATAAACAGATATTGCCCGATCATAAGAGCACATAAAAGGTTCTTCAATAGGTCTTTCAAAGCGTCTCAATGACGCGAATAAATATATCAGATATAGTGCTGTAGTATTTCTAATATCAAGAAAGTTTTTCTCATATAAACAAAATAAAACTTTTTTTAAAACATCATTAATCGGTACAAGTATCTTATGAAAAATTAAAAAATAGGTTGATCAATGCGTCTCGAAGACGCGAACAAATAAATTAGTGAATTTTCTTGCATTTTTTGTTGTCCCAAATTACACTTTTCAAACCGTTCAATTTTTCTTTTCAAACAAAAAAAATCGTAAGGTCAAAGTGTATTTTTATTCGAGTCGTCTAACCTGGCCACACTTTCCAGCTCCCCTGCACTCCCCGAAAATATTTGTTCTACACTCACCGAATTTTGGTGAACCTAGGAAAATAAGTACCCTGAATTTTTATAAAAATTACAATGGAAAAAAATATGTAAACTTTTTTATTCAGATAAGAAAGTTACAATTAGTTATACTGTTTTCTGAGTAAAACGAATCCCCAAGTCAAATTTTTGTATTTTTTTTGTCCAAATTAAAAATTGAAGATATATACTGACAAAAACTTTTCTCTTTTTATCTGTCATCAGGTACCATTGTATTTTATTTTTTCGTCAACAAATTCCAATGAACTGTTTATTAGTCGTTTGACGTTTAATCTAATCCGCTTAAAAATCACGTGAGGTCCAATCCGCTTAGTCGTGTATTTTTAAATTTTAATACCGTTGAGCAAGGCGTCGTTTGAAAAAAAAATAAATAAAAACAAGGTCGGTTAGATAATACCCTTTTTGCTTTTTAAATTAGGTATTGTGGACTATCTAGCCGAAGTATCTCAAAGGGATTAATTCTTAAATTACGAGCGTTGTTGAAAGTGATGAGATTATTGTACTGCTCGGGAACCTTTGAATATTATTCATTTATTCAATTTTACGGAGCATAAGCAAGATTTGACAAGAATTCGTTTCAATTATGATAAGTGCATAGATTTTGGAGATTATCCAAAATTCATAACCAAATATAAACTACTTTTTTTACTCTTTTCAAAGACCCATACCAGAATCTACTTGCACATACATAAATATACAATAATGAAAGTAAAAGATGTACAAGACAGGATGTCTACTAAAAAAAAAAGAAAAGAAAAAATCAATGCCAATTCCAAGCTTTTTCCAGGTATATCAACATTTTTCCAGGTAAAATGGAATAACAGTTTTTTCACCTGTAAAAATAACTTTATTAAAGTATAAGTAATTTCATAGTAATACAAAATTTGTAGTCATTTAATTAACATTTTTAATTGAGAAAAAAATAAATGAGTTAATCATTTCTTGAATTCGTTCTTAAAATCCATGAATTTGAATAATAACTAAATCAAGTTGTTATTTTATCTTCTAAAATTAAATGCATATTTAACCTATCAGTATTTTGATTGCAAGATATTTTCCAAGTGAGTAGACACCCAGTAAAAAAGGGGAGAGTAAAAAGATGTTTCACGGAAACAGGAAAACACATTCTTTTAAGTAAAATTAATATGAGTGCTATATTAAATTCAATTTAAAACGCTTCAAATTCCTAACATTTCAAGTGAAAATATTACATTTTCAACAAGATAGATGAACTTTCAACTAAAAAAGATAAATTTTCAACAAAAACTTGAATAGTTAAATTTCCACTTTAAAGAATTAATTTTCAATACAAAAAAAAAAATAATTTTCAACATAATAGATCCATATTGAACCAAATAGATAAATTTCAACTACAATGATGAATCTTTACATAAAATAGTTGAATTTTCAACCAAAAAGATGGACTTTTAGCCAAGAAGATTAAAATTCTATGAAAAAAGACATGAATTTTGAAACAAATAGTTGAATTTTCTTCTAAAAATGATACATTTTTAACCAAGAACAGAATAGTTAAATTTTCAGTAATATATAATATAATAATAATATAAATAATAATATAATTCCACTAAAATAATGAATCTTCAACTGAAATAATAGAATAATAGAATAATAGAAATTGGAATATTTTCAATTTTCAACCAAGAAGATGAATTTTCAACCAAGAAGATTAATTTTCTACAAAAAAAGATAAAATTTTAATAAAATACCTGAATTTTCAACAAAATACATGAATTTATGACGAAAAAATGTATATTTTCAACCAAAAATTGAATAGTTAAATTTATATTATCAAAAATGTATTTCCAAACAAACAGATGAATTTTAAACTAAAATGATGGCATATTCAACTTGCGTAGTTAAATATTCAGTTAAAAGAGTTAATTTTCAACCAAAGAGATACATTTTCTACGAAAATTATGGAATATTCAACTGGATAAGTTAAATTTCCCGTTAAAAAGATTAATTTTAAACAAAAAAAAAGATTTTCAACAAAATAGTTAAATTTTCATTTAAAACAATCAATTTTCAACAACAGAAAAACGAATTTTCAGCGGAATAGTTAAATTTTCAACCAAAGCCAAAGGTATGAATTTTCATTAAAAAAAATTAATTTTTTACCAACAATAGAATATTTAAATTTTCAGTTCTTCAACTGAAATAGTAGAATTTTATTCAACTCGACTAGTTAAATTTTCAGTTAAAAAAATTTATTTCCAACAAAAAACGAATTTTTAACAAAATAGTTAAATATTTAACTGTAATAGTTCAATTTCAAATTAAAACAAATTTTTGAATAAAAACGCAACAAATTTTCAATAGAATAGTGAAATTTTGAATTAAATAGATGAAGCTTTAACTAAAAAATATAAATTTCCAATAAAAAAAACAAACAAATTTTCAACTGAATAGTTAAATGAAGTAATATAAAGATAATTTTGCGATGAAAAAGCATTGTTAATTAAATTTATTTAACAATTTACAAAAAATGTAAACACTCTCGCGAAAACATTCCACGACATTTACAGTTTTTTCCATATGAGTAGACACCCTGAAATAATTATATGTAATTTTCATAAAAAATGTCGTTATGCCAAAAAATGTGCTAGATCCAATTGATGAGTTTACGGCTAATGAATAATAATTTACAGCTACAATAAATCAAAGGAACGAAACGAGTCCAAAAGCACATAAAATTGAATTTCAAAGGTAGTAAACTGATGTTTTTAAAGCTTTTTCCAACATAAAATGACAATGCCTGAATTTTTTATATTCATCAATCGCTCTCTGAAAAATGCATATATTTGTGAACATATGAAGCAGCAGGGTATAAGAGCATTTGCTCTGTTCTATTTATGAATTTACGATCTCTGCATGTGTCATAGGAGGTGAAGCGTGAATTGTACCGGATTCGGGAAAGTTTGCTGCACATGCGGCAGTGGCACACATATAAAGCATTGAATTTCCCTTTTGGGGCGAGGATCGTCAAAAGCCACCTTTTCCGTTTCATTCGCCTAGAACGCGAATGTAAACGCGAATCGTGTGCCTGCTTTGGAACTTGGTAACTTAATACTTGGCTAAGCAGGATAAACTATTTGTAGAGTAACGCTTGGCGTGTGTAATATCCTCGTACTTGCATCAGGCTAGGCTGAATATTGAATAACACATATTGCTTTCCAAAAGCCCAGAATCAACCACATGATGTATAAAGGCTAATATCGAGGCGAGATTCAAAGCGCCGGAGCGAGACGTCGAGCATTATGCGTTTAGAGGCATGTAATTGATATTTTTAAAAATTGGCTATAAGTGCACTTGCATGTTCAGAGGTTATCTCAAAAAGCAACTGGTAGTGGATTAGTAAATTGGTAGGCTTGATGCTTTCAACGAGCAAAATCATTTTTTAAATATTAAACACATTGAAAAACTCGCACATGCAAATGCACGCACGGAAAGAAATGTATAGCTAATGCTGAAAAAGTGTGATAGGATTTGATAAAAAAAATGCATTCTTTTCAATCTGTTTTCTGTATCTGCAGTTTTAAGAAATTCCTTTATATACCTATCAAACGCTTTTGACAGATAATCTATCAAAATGAATAATCAATTAATCTCGTTTAACGAAAGGACCCTCTGTGTCCCACTAAAAAGGCAATCAATTTCTATCAAACGTTCAGACTGAATTGCTATGGATTTCTATCAATGCAAAATAGGCCAGGGTCCCAGTAATTCCTACACACACATTTCTATACTTTTTTTATACAAATTCAACCCAATCCTATCCCATATCATATCCCATATTCCTATTCACTTCAATACGCCTTTTTATAGAAATACAATCAAAATCTTTCAAATATATCAAATTTCTATGCATTTTAATACACTTCTTTCAGGGTCATCCTATATGAACCGGAAAAGACTTTTATCAAATCCTATGTTCCGGAATCTTACAAGTTATTATCTGACTCTATCCGTCGAGAAATCTTATACTTTTCTATCAAAAATTTCCCATTGGAACTCTATCAAATCTTATTCGCGCCAGACTTGTATCAAATTCTATTTTCTAGAAGCTGGAAGATTTCTCTTTAATTCTACTGTCGAAAAATCTTATACTTTTCTACCAAGATATTGTTATTAAAACTCCATCAAATCTTATGCAACAAGAAAACTTTTATAGGAAAGTATAAGATTTCTCGGCGGATAGAGTTGGATAAAATTATCCAAGATTTTGACCATAGAATTTGGTACAAATTATGTGCCGCAATAACGTTTGGCAGAATTTTAATGAGAATCTCTTGACAGAAAAATACAAGATTTCTCGACGAATAGAATTTGATAGAAATTTCCGAAATTTTGGAAGATAGGATATGATGCAAGTTTTTTTGGACAATATTTTTATAGAGGTTTAATGAGTATCTCTTGATAGAAAAGTATAAGATTTCTCGATGGATAGAATTTGATAGAAAGGTATATCAAATGTGCTGATAAATTTTGATACGTGAAATTCGTTTAATTGAATTAGATATGATTTTTAACAAATGTGTTGGTAGAATTCGATTCGTGTAATTTGTTTGATTTAATTTGATAGGTATTGCAACAAATATTCTTAAAGAATTTTATTCAATATTATGTATTTTCTATTTAACATTGAGATTTCAAAAACTATCATCAAAAAACTATACAGTTTGATACGCTCTAATTGGAAAATCCCTCGTTGTGAACCCTTTATTAATAAAAACTTAAAAAATTTCAAGTATGAAGTTTAGCCAAACTTTTTAATTTGTAATTATTTTAAATTAAAAAAATTTAATTTCAAAATAACTCAATTAAAATCTCTGAAATGGGAGAATAGTTTTGGATGTAATAACAAAACTTTTCATCATTTTTTTTTCAAATAAAAGGTGAAGTTGTATTCAGGAGGAAATTAAGGATCTTGCAATCTAAGTTGAGATTGAAGTTCAAACTATACCGAAAACATTTTTTATTTGAAATTGATGCATTCAATTAATTATCTTCAACAGGAAAATTAAAAGTCATAAAATATTGATTGGTAAATTTAGCTTTAGTGTAAAAATAATTGAGTTCATTTAGATATATGTGCTAATTGAATTTAATTATTTTGTAAATTAAACTAGCGATTCAACGAACTTGTCTAGCGATTCTTAGGAACAAAACTAAAGGTCTTTTTAAGGTTTTCAATAAACATTTATCTCTACTTTTGCATTTTATTGAATATTTGAGTAATTTAAATCATTAAGAAATTATTTACTTTTTCGTCTTCGTAGGATAAATCAAACTTATTGTTTTATTTTAAATTAAAACCTGTTTTTGTTGAAATATCAGCTATTACATTTTTCGTTGAAAATTCATTTTTTTAGGTTGAAAATATAACTCCTTGGTTGAACGTTGAACTACTTTGTGAACAAATTTTTGGGTGAAAATTCGTTTTTTTTTGTTTTGTTTGAAGATTAACTTTTTTAACTGAAATTTTAACTATTATATTGTTTGTTGAAAATTTATCCATTTATTGGGTTGAAATATTTAATATTAAATTCTTCCTAGAGAATTAACCTTTGTTGGTTGAAAATTCAATTACTTGATTAAAAGTTGAACTACATACTTCTTTGTTGAAAATTTATATTCTTGTGTTGAAAATTCATCAGTTTTATAGAAAATTTTGACTTTTTCGCTTGAAAACTCAACAATTTGGTACACAATTCAACTATTTGGTACAAAATTAAACTTTTATGAAGAAAATCGATTTTTTTAATTCACAATTGATTCTCTTCAATAAAAATTTAATAACTTCATTTTAGGTTAAAAATTTGGTATTTTTTAGTTTCGAAATTAGATTATTTAGTTAAACATTTTTCGAAACTAAAAAATATACCAAAAATTAATCAAATAAAATTTAGACTAATATCACATCCATTGCTGAAACTATTTGATTGTAAATTTATTCACTTTGTGGAAAATTCATTATTTTTGGTGAAAAATTAATCATCTTGGTTAAAAATGTATGTATTTTGTGGAGAATTCTTCTTCGTTGGTAGAAAATTAATCTTCTTAGTAGAACATTCGATTTTTTTGTTGAAAACTCACTTTTTGCTTGAAAATTCAACATTTTTGACTACATTTTTTTTAATTGATTGAAAAATATTTTTTGGCTGAAAATTCGTCTTTTTTATTTGAAAATTCTTCTCTTTTGATAGAAAGTTTTTCGTTTTTTGCTAAGAATGCAACTACCTGGATAAAAATTAATCTCTTTGGTTAAAGATTCGACTATTTTGTTGTATTTTCGTTGTGTTTGGTTTACTGTTTTTGATTTGAAATAAAAATCTTTTCATGATTTAACTATCAATTATTACATTCTTCATTGACAATTCACCTTTTATGGTTGAATATTAAGCTACTTGGTTGAAGGCTTAAGCACTTTGTTCAAAAATCTTTTTTTTTTGTAGATTCGTCATTTTAGTTTGTTTTTTTCGAAAATTTAACTATTGCAGTTGAAGATTCAAGATTTTCAAGTTATTTGAAAATTCATCCTTTGGTTGAAAGTTAAATTTTTTTTTTTAATTCATCTTTTTTAATCGAATATTTAATCACATGTGTAAATGTAACTTCAATTTTGGATTTAAAATTCGTCTTTTTTATTTCGAAGTTCGTCTTTTTTGGTAGAAAACTTATCTTGTTGGTTTTAAATTTCCATTTTTTTTGGTTAAAAATGCAACAGTTAACAGAAAACATTTTTTTTCTCTCTTGACAGAAAATGTTACCGCGATACTTTCATCACTATAAAAATAAGTGGGGTGGATATAATTACGAGCTTGGTCGATAATTTCTGATGACACAGGTAACATGCCCTTAAGACTTAATTTTTTGTCCCTTTGTGTATAATGCTGGCTTATCGAAGTTCTAAAGTTTGCACAATGCACACACTAGTAGCTGCAATCTGCGATCTGTATACGATGGTAATCTTGGCGTGTAACTTAGAGACGATGCAGCCATAAATTATATTAAAAGCTACACGACAAACACAGCTATACGCCCCCGTGACATACGCCATGTACTCTGGCAAGTAAATCATGGGAAAATCATAATTTACGTGCCTGGAATTGCTTCCTAAGGAGCTCGAATTGCCCCGGATGTGCACCTCTCACGTACGCAGCTTCTAATCAGAGCAGAGGTCACTGAATCGTCTACCGAGAAATTGAAATTTCGTGCTCTGTTGGACCTTAAAAGCAGATTGCTCAACTGTTTATATTATTTAGTTTGTTTGAATAATTATGAAATCCTGTCTAAAAAAAATAGGTGGAACGAAATTCTCGAAAATCTCGCACTCATTGTTGTTGACTATCTGATTGGTTGCGTACTGCGTGAAAACTGCTTAAAAGTGGCTGTTTTTAGTCTGTACTTTTGAATTTTCTGGAACTTTTTAAATCGAAATTTCCGAATAAGGAATTTTAATCCTAAAAATGTATTGCTAAAAGAGAAGGTTTGAATTGTAAATCATTCGTTAATAATAAAGGCATCAATTCTGTTCTTGACTTTTTGACTACATGTTTTGGAAATGATGATAAAATCTATTTCTGAATGTTTCCAAAGATTACTGACAAAAGAAAAAACTTTAACTGTAAATGTGTTCAATATTATAAAATAATTAAAATTACAAATACCGATAATATGATTGCTGGGAAAATTTTTAATGAATTAGGTTTTATTTGAAAAGATTAATATTAATCTGGAAGGTTTCAAAATATGACGAAAAAGAATCTGAAAGATTTTGCACATTTTTTTAATTTTTGCAGGATTAAAAATTTTCTAGAAATTATTTCAAAAGATATTTCTAAGTTTTGAAAAGATTCAAAAATAAATTAAAATTTGAAAATATTTCCACTAATTTTAAACAATATGTAGATTCGAGAAGATTTTGAAATAAATTTTTGAAGATTTATTATGAGCTTTGAAACGTTTTACGGTAATGAAATGTTTTTCTTAAGATTCCAGGGAAAATTTAAATTTATTTTTTCTGTGTAAACATTCCAATAAGTTTAGAAGATATTTAGAAGTTTTGAAAACATATAAAAATAATGTTAAACTGGAAAATATTCCAACAAATTTAAAACAAAATGTGAATTTCTGAAGAATTCAAACAAAATATTCAGAAGATTTTTACGAATTTTGAAAGGTTTCAAGAGAATAAAAAAATATTATCAAGATTTCTCGGAAAAATTAAATGATTTTTTATTTCGCCAAATTTATTTTAGGATAATATTTGAAAATAATTCAAAACATTCCAAAACATTCCAAAAGGTTACCAAAATTGTCAAAAAGGAAACTGGAAGATTTGTACTCAATTTTTTTTATTTTGCGGAATTTTTCTATAAATTTTAGGAAAAATTCGAATCAATTAAAAATATATTCAGAATCTTTCAAAAAATTAAAAATTTGAAAATATTTTTAAAAACTTAAAACAAAATGTAAAAAATTGGGAATATATAAAGTGATTCTTTATTTTGAAAAATTAATTTGAGGAAATATTTAAAAAGACTTTAAACCGTTAGAATATATTTCCAAAATTGTCAAAAAGGAATCCGAAAAATTTTAAGACAATTTTAGGAATAATTCGAGTCAGTTTAAAATATATTTAGGAATTTTAGAAGTTTTAAGAAGAATACAAATATTTTTAAACTTTCAAATTTTTTCGAAATCTTTTAATATAATTCTTAATTTTTTTAAGCATAAAGTAGTCCTAAATATCTTTCAAACTGACTCAAATTATTCCTAAAATTTTGTACAATTCTGTGAAATATGGAAAAAATTGTTTAGAAATTTTTTAGATACCTTTTCGACGTATCTGAAATCCTGAAAAATCTTTATCAATTTTCTCGAGAAACTTAGGAAAATTATATTTATATAAACTTAAAGCCAATAAACAAAGAAACTTGAAAAATAAATATTTATTCGGAATTTTTATTTACTATTTAAAAGTGTTTTACACTTCAAATTATGATTTGCCTAAAACTTTCTTTATCTTGACTGGAAAATATTTTTTTGGTTGAAGATTCGTCTTTTTGATTTGAAAACTCATCTTTTTTAGTAGAAACTCCGTATTTGTTTATTAAAATTGCAACTGTTTGGTTTGAAATTATATAGTTTTTTGGTTAAGAATTCAAAATTTTTGAATTAAAAATAAAAATATTTTTTAGTTTTAATTCAACAATTATATTTTTCGTTCAGGTTTCATCCTTTTTGGTTGAAAATTCAACTACATTGTTAAACTACTTTGTTAAAAATGACTTGTTTGGTTGAGAATTCATAATTTTAGTTCAAAACTCATATGTTTGGTTGAAAAATTGGTCTTTTTATGAATTCAACTGTTTTTGATTAAAAATTAAATTCTTTTTGGATTGAAATATCAACTATTACATCGTTCGTTGAGATTTCATTTTTTTGTTTGTTGAAAACTCATATTTGGGGATAAAAAATTAAACTGATTTATGGAAAATTCGCCTTTTTTTGGAAAATATTTGATATTTTTCTATTAAAAATACAACTGGTTGAAAATTAATCTTTTTGGTTGAGGATTCAACTATTTTGTTGAAAATTTATCTTTTTTTATCTAAAATAAAAATCTTTTTGGCTTGAAACATCAACTATCACATTTTCCGTTTAGAATTCATCTTTTTTGTTTGAAAATTAAACTACTAGATTAAATATTAACTTTTTTGTTGAAATTTTTATTTGACATCTGAAATTTTCACAAATCTTTTTGAATTTTCTCAAATTGGAATTTATAAGGAAACCCCATATTTATTTCGACTTCTTCCAGACTATTTATTCAGAATTGTACTTCAAAAGCTGAAAAATTGTACTGTCAAAAAATGGAAAACAAGTAGGATTAAAAATAAAACAATTTGTGAGCTTTGAGTTAAAACACTATACACTGCCGCCCCAAAGCCAAATAAAAACGAATTTAACGTACATGGAAAATTATAGATAATTAAAGTAGCTTCAACTGTCTATAGCCTAAATAAAAAATGAGCTATTATTATATATTAACTCTTGGCCTTCTTGCAATTATTTTCAATTTTATAAGTGAACTGTGTTAACAAATCGTTTTTTGTCGTCCCCCTTTCGTCAATAATGAAATTCGGCCACCAGCGACAGAAAGATTAATGGTTGCAAAATGTAAACAGCAGAAAACAACTCGCGAGAAGTGAATTTGTACGTGCCCTCGCAATGACCCTTGTGTCGCGGGAAATTGGACAGCAATTAGATTTTCTCTCCCCGGGTCACGTTGGCTCCATCCCCTTTCAAATTCTTCCTCTTTATCTTTTTTTCTCTCTCTCTCTACTTTTTTTTTCTCTCTCGTCCCTTTTCATTTGAGAGTGCATTTTCTGGTTTTCTCGGTCCAAAGTTTCTAAATGGTTCTCTATTTTATCCAGACATTATTTTTATTTTTTAATCTCATTCCGGAGAAGTAGGGGCCGATTTTGTAATTTATTTTTCTTTTGAATTCTAAGAAGGTACGCAAAAACTAGATAAAATATATTTGTTAACGATTTTTTTTTGTTTTTAATAAAGTGTATAATACAGGGTGGGTCTCAAAAAAATTTTGAAAATAAGAAATGGAATTATGAGGAAAAGTAGCGTATGAGGACCCTGACAAAGTTAAGAAAATATGTTTGTGATTTTTATTACAGCCTTAAGCGGCTGCCTAAATTTGTACAGATTTTTATTAAATTAAATTACATTTTTTCAAACTGAGTTTTTTTTTAATCATTCTTTTTCGCTACTTTTCCTCAGAGTTCCACTTCCCATTTCCAAAATTTTCTTTCTTCAACCAACCCTATTTTATAAGTGCTGTAAAAGTTGATTACAGTTAACACCTTTGCCACAAGTAGATTGAAACCCTACAAAACTCTTACGAAATTGAAGCACAAGAAAAATACATGAAAACAGGTGAATTTATTAGAAAATTATTTACAATTTTCCAAAAGTCAAAAAATTTCAATAAGGCCAATATAGAAAAAAAATTAGTTCCAAGTTTAAGCAATAGCAAACTTCATAAAACGAGTTGAACAATTTTCTGATTGAGCTTATGCTTTTATTAGTAACTATAAAAAACATTCAAATTTTCTCTATTTTTATATTATCTTTTTCAGAATTGACATCACATATTTTTGTGGGCTCAAATTTTAGTGAATTTAAACCCATTGAAAAATATTTTTTCAATTTCGAAGACATTTAAATTCCGAATTCTTCTATTCACGAGTGCTCAATTTTTAATGTTTCCAATTTTAAATGGTACAGCACTTCATGCTACAAATTATTCGCATTTTTGTGGATCCGATTTAAAAATATACTTTGAAAGTTCAAATTCTTTTAATTCTGCTATACTTTCAATTTCAATATTCGAAACTTTTGTTTAACCTTTCTATTTGTTTTATAATTTCTAAAATTGTAAATTTCCGACATTTAATTTTATAAATTTAAATTTGAGTGATTAAGATAGGAAAACTTCATTTACAGATTTATACATTTGATGGCAGAGATTAAATGAATATTTTATCAAATAATTCTGAAAAGTGATCGTAAATATTTAACTTATCGTTTACAACTCCTTGAGAAGTGTAAACTTCAGTCTGACATGTTCCTTGATTTAGCACGCTTTGAAATGTAGACCGTCACATTTTTCCAAACTTTTCGCTTTGAAGTATAAAAATAAAAACTTCATCCGTGAAATTTTGGACCTTTTCCAAGCCCTGAATATCTTCGAAATTTCTAATTTTAAATCTTGCTTTAAGTTCAGGGCTTCGAAAACAAAATCATTGTGTTGAGTAATATTATTTTCATTTACTATGTTTTTCTTACCGGCAGTGGTAGATTCTAGAGAGTGAAATACATCTATGAAAGTAACTTACCTGAAACAAAAAGAAAATACAGTTTTAGAAAATGTTTGAGAACTTTACTCAAAAAATTCTCCGCCTTTAATATAGGAAAAAACTTTCAATAATGCTAACACATATACGGCGATATAATAACGAAATTTTGGAAAACAAATTTAATTAAATGATAATATAAGGAAGCTACCAAAAATGCTCTAAAAACAGGGGAAATAGGATGATTTTTCAAAAAAATAGAAAATAGTAGGGGAATAAATTATATTACACAACACGAAAAAAGATAAATTTTCAATAAAAGAGTTGAGTTGTCTAGCTAAAAGAATGTTTTAGAATACATTTGACTTTTAAACCCGAAAATAATTATTTTTCACAAAAAAGTTCATTTTCAACCAATAGAGATCAATTTTTAACCAAATAGTTCACTTTTGAACTAAGGAAATTAATTTTCACCCAAACAGTTGCACTCACAACAAAATAGTTGAACTCTCAAGAAAAAGAGAGGAAATTTGAACAAAAAAGTTTAATTTTTAACCAAATAGTTGAATATATTGAACATGTGAAAATGAATTTTCAAACCAGTTATGGAATTTGTAAAGAAAAAAGATGAATTTTCAATCCAAAAGGATGAATTTCCTATCCAAAAATACGAATGTTCAACAAAGCAGTTGAATTTTTTACCAAAAAGGATTACTTAAAAAAAATTTGATTAATTTTTCAACAATATAATTAAATTCTTAACGAAATAGTAGAATTTTTAACGAAAAAAGATGAATCCTGAGCACAAAATATATTAGTAGACTTTTCAAATAAAAGGAATTAACTTTCAACCACAAAAGATGGCTTTTTAAGAAATTGTTGAATTTTCAATAAAATAATTAAATTTTCACTAGAGTAGAATTTGTACCCAAAACAGATGAATTCTGCACCAAAAATATTATAGTAGATTTTTCACTTAAAAAGAATTAATTTTCTTTCCAAAAAGACGAATGCTTAACAAAAGAGTCGAATGTTTGATCAAAAAATTACATATATTTATTATGTTCTATTAATTACGTTATCCGTTAAGCGAAATTCGATATTTAATTATTTCTAGTTGTTCTTATTAAATTGCTTAAACAATAAATAGAAGACTAACATGAAAAAATCACTCTTCACATTCATAAATTAGACCAAAGAAAAAGTAAGATTGAGGCTAAATGTTTGAAACTTTTTGAAAACTAGCAAGAAAATACGATTTTTTAGCTTTTTCGATTAAAAAGTTGGATGTAAATAGAAATAAATTGTTTAAACAATAACAAAAGGATTGAAATAAAAATATGCACTTTTCAGGTTCATCATATAGACCATATAATTTATAAAATACCCTAAATTCGCGATATTCCATGGAACATTTTTTTTCAAATGAACAAAAATGGTTTAAACGATTAAAAATTACCCAACAAATACATCAAATACTGTAATTTACTTATCCATGAGGATCGATGAAAAAAGCGATAAAAAAGTAACAACTAAGGACAATATTCCGCCAAGTCCTTATTGCACTTGCATGGGGTAGTTTTTGGGACAATATCATGGGGGTTGACATTAAAAATTAATTATGGAATAGTATTCTTTGAAAAGTTTTCATTATGAAAGTATTACCTATACTTTATTATAAATTTTCCCGTTTTGGACGGAATCGACCACATTTTTGGGAACCTAAAAAAATGAGGGGGGGGGGCAATAAAATCTCGAAACTTTCGTTTTTTGGACCACCCTAATTAGGACCAACATACAAGAATACAACAATATAACGTACAACATACATCAATACATCAGTCATACATCAATACATCAGCCTTGAACAATTCCATGTGTCCGCTTTACACATATTAAAAGATAAACAGATTATTCAAGAAAAAAAATATAAATGCATAAAATGCACAATTTTTCCATAACCGAAATATTTGATTTATTCTAGCGATTCTAACATAATGAAGCTACCCAACCCCCAAAAATAAGCAACAAAACCGAACTCTTTCTGAATGATTATTGACAATATGGTTTCTTTTTCGATCTTCCAATCACATTTCCCCAACCCTCTCTAGGAAATTCGATTCAAACCTAAAGCAATATTTTCTTTGGCGTCTATTCCCCTTTAATTAAAGTCCATGGGGACATGGCGTGACCGAAAGAAATGAATGCACACACAGTCAAGAGTTCAGATTGTATGCCATCGATTGACGTCGCGACAAACATACGTTTTGGAGAACAAAGAACGATTGTGGCGTCGAAAGAAAGAATGAAAAAAAAAGAAAAAAAGAAAAAAGTATTGCGCAATCGTGCGAGTATTGCGTCCCAGTGTAGCGTTAAACGAGCTGCCTAGCCATTCTTTCTAGTTGCCGCGATGACACTAGGCTTTTTGTCATGCGGAGGTGGTACTGGTGATAGCGATGGTGGTTATAGAGTGTGTACCATTCTATAGTTATAGTCTAGTCTCTAGTCATAGTGTATAGTGCATGTAATGGTGGTTTTACTGCCTTGTGTTTTGTAGGCGGAAGTAGGCTTGGCCTACTTTAATTCAAGCAACAAAGAAGTCTCCGAGTTCATGGGCCTCCACGTCATCTGGCGTCCACCAAATTCTAACGCACCTTGACGTCCTCATCATTATGTTTAGAGTTTAGTCCGGATAGAAAATTGGGTTGGCCATAGGATATGTTCTAGGTTACTACGCAGTTCTGGTTTTTCATTTTGTTTACTTGTTTTTATAGTATTATTTTGGACGTTTTCAAATCATCTCAGCACAGCAAAAACTGGGGTTTCTACTATAACTATTTGGTTTCTGAGTTAGCAAAAAAAGTAGCCGCTCTTGTTGAAAATGAAACCAGAACGATGAATTTGTTCCAAAGGAGATTCTAGTTGGACCTCTGAAGGAACCCAATTTTAAGACTTTTTTCAAAGAACCTCTTGTCGCTTCGACCATTTCGACACGTTTAAGGCACCCAACATGCGCTACATAAGTTAATGAAGAGAATTAAAGTACGAAATACGATCTAAATTAGAATTGATATAATAACTTTATGAATATCATTTGCAAGTTATGTAGTAAACTTTAAACATGAAGGCGTATGCACATGCCATATCGTTTGCTTTACCGACAAATTCTATAAATCCGTAACTTGCTAATCTCACTTTGCAAGCGGTTGCGGTTTGTGAATGCGCCTTCCTGTTGGTCTATTCAAACTTTCTCCAAAGGAAACCTTTTGGGGTTCCACAGGTTTCTATTGGAGTTTAAGTTCGAAAAGCTAACAACTTTTATTTAAGACACAACTTTAGTGAACCCCCAGTTTTTTCAGAGAATTTGTTTTCTAAGCTGAGAGACTTATGTTGAAAATTCAATATGGTAAAAATCAGTATTAAGAGCAAATTATATATAAAGGTACATATTAGTGAATGCATCCTATTTACTTTTTTCCGCCTAATTATTTTTGAATTAACATGCTTTAGGCCCATGTTGATTTCGAAACAGGGGGGAAAGGGTGTTCTTATAACGAATATAAGGGAATAATAGGGGAATAAATTCATTTAAAAAATGATGTAAGTACCAGATATTGAATTCAAACGGGAACGCATCAGATTTAAAATCGAAATACTTTGCATTTTCAACGAAATAGTTGAATTTTCAACCAAAAAAGATAAATTTTCAAGAAAAAAGTGTCAAGTTTTTAAAGTTAAAAAGTCGGATGTCTTAGAAAACCGTTGACTTTGAAAACCAAAAAGATGAATTTTTCAGACGACATTCGAATTTTCAATAAAAAAATTTCGACTTCTATACCAATAAAAATATGAATTCCCAACAAAAAATGTAATAGTTGATATTTAATGTAAAAAATATTAAACATATAAAACAAAAACAGTTTAATTCAACAAAAAAGAAGGCCTTAGCTCTATCTTTAGGACAAAAAATAGTTTACAAAAGTCTTATTTCAAGAAGAAAATAATTCGTTACTGTAGTCTTATCCTTTTTATAGGAAACACCCTGATTGTTTTATTGAAAATTGTTTAAAAAACTATATATATTATAACAAAATAATCTACTAAAAAGCTATAATGCAAATTTTCACAATAAGTTAAATTTCTCAAAGTATATTACCTTATTGTCGTTTGTTTTACAAATACATATTTATTAATTGTATAATTAGTTAGCATTGTCATTACTAGCCAAAATTATACTACCATGATTGATCTACAAATAAAATTGGTTTAATGTCTAATATTTAAATTAAAATTTTCGGAACTTTGCAGGCTGTGTCACATTTCCAAATTTAAATTGATCAGGAATTTTTTCTTAGATTTTAATGGCCATCTAGAAACTAACTAGACACTATAAAAATTAGGAAATAATAAAAATAATAAACAATCTGATGTGAAAATGAAGATAGAATCCTATATCTAGGCCAGTGAACTTTCTTCTACCCATATAAAGTTTAACTTTGTAAAATGAAAAATAACTTTTACGTTTTGTGTTCTTTCAGGATCGTTTTTGTGAAACGACACATTACCTTCTTTAGTAGTGCACTTTTGCGAGGATGATAATACGTTCTTTTTCTTTTGGATCTTTTTTGCTTCCATTGTATTCTGTAGTTTTATCTAGTTTTATATTTCATACAAATATGGTGTAAATGGGCACTTGTTATATATGATTTCCTTGGCAACATTTTCTAATTGAGGAGGTCAGTTCAAGATAGTGTCAAGAGACATTAAATTAAGTATCGCTGAACTGTAGTGAGATGCACGTAACTGATAGTTACTTGATTGTAATTGAAATAATTGAAGTAATTCAAAAATTACTTTACCGTTTCACTGACCGCGTCATTTAATACCGTTCATAGAGTGAGTCAATGTATTTGGTATTTATGAGAATCATCATTATTGAGAAGAATATTCTAGTTACACTTCATATAAGATTTTTCACCTGAAAAATAGTTTTTCAAATTAATTTTATTAGAGAGAAACCGGCAAAGGAATTCAATTCATAAGACTTTAAAAAAATTTAAGTTAAATTTAAAAGAATTCAAATGAATTGGGAAAAATAAAAAAGCCATTTATTTTAGTAAAATTAGAGAGAATTTAGAGGAATTTAAGAGAATTGAGTGAATTCAGAAGAATTTAAGTAAATTAGAAAAATTCAAGAGAATTCCAAAGTATTGAAAAGAATTTAAAAAAATTCAGGATAAATATATAAAAATTCAAGGCGGAATTCAAATGTTTCAATCCAAATTATTTTCCATTAGAATATTTTCAAATCTTTGAAACCGAACGAATTCCTTCAGTTCTTGTAAATAAAGTCTTTGAGATCCATTAAAATATTATAAAATACTGTGAAAGTCTATGAAATAATATATTTGCTGAAATCTTGGAAAATATATTAAAATACTTTGAGAGCTTTTAAAGTTTCTTAAAATCATTGAAATCGCCGGAAAGCTTATAAAATCCTTTATAATATTTCAAAATCCTTACTTTTCTCTTCTTTTAAAATCTTTTCAAATTCCATAAAATCATTAATATCCTTGGAAATCCCATGACATTTTTCAAATCTCTTGAAAATGCCTTGGAATCTTTTAAAATGCACTAAAAATGTCAAAACCTTTCAAATCCCTGCAAAAATTATTATTAAAATCAATTAAAAAATCTTTGGAATCTTTTTAAATTCCCTAAAATATTCCAAGTGCTTTGAAATCCTGTTAAATTACTGAAATCAATGGAAAATTCCTTAAAATTTTAAAAAATACCCTCAAATATCTCAAGGCTTTTAAAATCCCTCAACATTTTTCGAATCTATTGAAAATGTCTGAGAATCTTTTAAAATACTTTAAAATATTTCAAATCCTTCGAAATTCATTGAAATGATTAAAATAAATATAAA
Source organism: Andricus grossulariae (assembly GCA_011634705.1). Taxonomy (NCBI): domain Eukaryota; kingdom Metazoa; phylum Arthropoda; class Insecta; order Hymenoptera; family Cynipidae; genus Andricus; species Andricus grossulariae. Next base: position 51,755 of record JAABKJ010000242.1, read on the forward strand.
ATTCCTTTCAATCTTTTTAAATTACCTAAAATATTTAAATTCTTTTAAAATCCTATGAAATAAATGAACTCAATTAAAAATTCCGTGGAATTTTTGAAAATACCCTAAAATATTTTAAATCCTTTGAAATCCCTTACAAATTTCCATAGCTCTTGAAAATTCCTTTGAATTTTAAAAAATACCCTGAAATCTTTAGAATCATTTGGAATCACTTGAAATTATTATTGAACTCGAGTAAAAACACCCCTTAAGATATTTCAAATCTTTAAAATCTTTTGAAATCCCTTGAAATTTTGTTAAGCAATTCAAAAAATCTTTACGATTTTAACAAATACCATACAATCTTTAAAATTCTTTGAAATCCCTTCAAATTATTGAATTTAATTACAAATTTCTTGTAATATATTTTAAAATATCCTAAAATCTTAAAAATTCTTAAAAATATTTTCGCGGAAATCCTGGAAAATGAATTACAATACTTTGAGAGCTTTTAAAATCCCTTAAAATAATTGAATGCTCGGAAATATTATAAAATCCATTGGAATATTTTAAATCATCTTAAAACTTTACAATTTCTATAAAATTGTTTCGTATCCTCCGAAATTATAGGAAATTCTTTGACCCTCCATTGAAAATGGTTTAAGTCATTTAAAATCATTCAAATCTTTGAAAATTCCTTGAAAATTTATAAATCTCTTGAAAATTTCTTGGAATTTTTAAAAATTCGCTAAAATATTTCCTGAATATTCTGGACAGTTACTTGAAGTATTTTTTCAGAAATTCCCTGACTTTTTCCATTTTTTTTTTAAATCCCCAACTTTTTCTTGACTTTCAACGACCAACAAAATTCCCTCGCTTTCCCCTGATTTCCTAATTTTCCCTGACTTGCGGCCACCCTAGTTACGCAATTTTAAATAGATTAAAATTAAAATTTTCCAATTTAGAAAAACACTTTGTGAATTTGAAATTGTTCAGTTTTCAATTCTTCATGGAATGTTCTTTCTGGAATGCTTGAAATCTAAAAGTATTTCATTTCAAAATGTTAAATTCTTCAAATATTGCTAAATAGCTCTTTAACAGTGACACAATTTAATATAGATTTTTATTAAATATACTTGTAATACATTAGTTAGAATAATTTTCCAACCTGAAAACAACAGAAAAATATTGAAGAGTTGCTAGAAGAGGATAAAATTACAAATAGAATACTTGTTCCAATTTCAGCGAAAGAGAAATGTGGAAGCAAAGGAAGAAATATTTCCACCATCTGGTGACTTTTATAGCATATATTGCTATAAGAGATGTGAGTCGACGTTTCACGTGCTCTCAGCTTTAATGAACTTCTCTTGTATGAATGAAACTTATCTCTGCCTTAATTAACGTCTCGCATTGACTGGCTAATTTGAATATTAATACACTGGCAGTGCGGAGCAAAAAAATCTGCTAGGCCCCGGATTTCTGTTTCCCCTTCTTGTAACTTGAGTAGAAGTTTCCAGGAATGAAAGAAAAAAATGTAGAGAAAAAGAAACGAGAACGATGAGAAATTGAGGGAAAGAGAAAGAAAGAAAGCGAGAATTAGAGCGAAAAAATAAGGAACGGAAAGTGAAGGAAAAGGAAATAAGAAAAGAGGGTGGAAAAGAATTGAAGGAACGAGAAAAAAGGCGGGATATAGAAGGACAAAAAGAAATTAGGAAAAGGGAATGAAGAGAGAAAGAAGAAAAGAAAACATGAACAAAGCCAATTAAGAATATGAGAGAGAAGGAATGGAGAGGAGAAAGGAAATAAAGGAGGCAGAAATAGTGAAATTGTGTTAAAAACGAAGAAGAAAAATATTAGAAAAATGATATATGTGACCGTCCGCGAAGAAAGGGACCTAATGCATCAAAGCTGAATTTTACAGGACGGGCGATCGTAACAGAGCCCGCAAGCCAGCATTTGAGTGTTGGGGATGCGTCTACGAAAAGCACTCCCTCCACTTGCCACTACACCTTCAGACACGAGCCAGTGGAGCTCACGGACACGTCACGTACAGTTGCGTGGTAAGTGGTGGGGCTGGCTTTCATGGGACTCTCGTTCGGTCTCCGCGTACGCTTATCATGCCTATGTTTGCAGCTTGATAACAAGGAAAGTAATTAACTTAAAAAATGTCTGATTATTGGAAATGAAAGAGTAACTCAGAAACTATCGATTGGCGTAAGAAAATTAAATTTGATTTTCTCCGCATTAGGTTCCTTTCTTCGCGGCTGGTCACATATATTTATCGAGGTTCTGGTGGTTCGGATCCCACCTCAAGCTGTAGGCCTACCTATCATGCACTTCGCTTCAACTCAGTTCGTGGATGGTCGGGTAAAAAAGAAACTAGGCTTACCCAATATGTCATATTGGCATAATTTTACTTTCATCCGATCAATTCCAAACTCAAGACCAAAAATTCCTAAGACATATTGGGTTGGAACAATGTTAAGTATGAGGTTTTATTTTATCATTTTATTTTATATTTAATAATAATAATACATTTCCAATAACAAGGAATATCTAGTTTCCTTTAACTAGTTATTTGCTTCTTCTAAATAAAAAAATATAATCAATGCATGGAGAATCACAGAATATAAATAATTTGTTTATTGATTTATTTAATTAATTGATAAACAAATTGGCAAATTTTGTTATTAGTTATTATCTGTAAACAAATTTCTTTCTGCTAAAAATGCTTCGTATTAATGCAAGAATGACATTTAGTTGCAAAAATGATTAAATGTTAATAATAACCATTGTTATAAACAGTTTTAGTGGAAAAATATTTAAATTTGAGGTTTTTCAGAGTTTAATTTCCTCTAATTGCCTGAATGGCTACAGATATTCCTCAAAATAATATAACTTCAATGGTATTTGGTAAAATATAACAATTCAAATGTTTATAAGCAATTAGGATGAACAAATTCAAAATTTTGGCAGTTTCACATAGAAAAAAATCGGCTTATAAATCAAAATAACTTGAGGCTGAGTTTGTTATGAATGAATAATAAAACTGCACGCTAAGATTTTATAATTATTAACTATGACAAATTGTTTTTAAAAATATTGAAAATAAATTTTTTGTTAATAATTTTGACTAACTTAGAGTTTTAACTTGGTCTCAAGAGATTTAAATGAAAAGAAAAATTTTCTTCTTCAGTCATTCGTACAATAATTTAAAACAATTTCAGTGTAAAAAACATTTTTTTACTCTAAAGGGTCAAAATTTTGAAATTGTTTACCT